>JAZHYW010014174.1:0-140314 GCA_037355805.1 Ixodes ricinus
GGGCACCTGTGAAAGCAGGTGTTTGGAGAGTGGCGTCTCCACGGGACCCGAGCCCATGCGGGCTCGCCCGCCCACGTCTGGCTGTGCGTGGCTTTCCGTGTCCGGGAAAAGGGCATCCTGGTGGTTGAGCCGAGCCCAGGGTAGAGTTTGGACCCCTTCGGGGCCCCCCGGGTGAGGCAATGCACCACGCCGGCCCCCGCTTCTCGTAGGCCGGGAGTCCTGGTAAGGCCCGGCCAGGATGATTCAGCCTGAGTCGCCTTTTCTTCTACTCCCATACAAAAATGTCCTGGCGGTCGGCTATAGAAAATCCTTTGTATGGTCGGCTTTAGCTATTTGGCCCAATTAGCTACAGAACTTTCGGTATTGTTCTTGGCAGTATTTTATGGTCGCCTTTATGGGGCCTCTTTAGCTTTGTTTACGGCCCTATCGCTGTCCAGCCATAGCGCTCTTTAGCTTGTCTAATGACTTCTCATAGTTGCTCACTCCCATGGCTCTCTTTAGCCAGCAAACTCTCAAAAATTCTTACTTCAAGTGCCCCGACTTGTGAACGCTGCATGGTAAATATACATACATGTCTGAACACACAGAATACACACAAGCAGGAACACTACCTCCACACAACAGCGACAACGCAGCGACACCTGACCCCTCTCTTCATATGCCACGTTCGCACTAGCTGCATATATGGCAGTCTAATTTTGGAATCCGACTTTCCCGGTGACCCATCTTTTGGCGCAAAAACACGGAGAGGCGGAGCGACTACTGCTCGTATTTAAAACATTATTTGAATTGCCTCTGGAATAGCCCCCATCTCTTAATTCAACACCCTGAAAAAAGCAAATGTAGATCATTAGGCTAATTAACTAAAATGTATTAATTTTCTCTTTTAATAAGTTTATGAATCACGTTGACAATGCAGTGATGACATGCAGTACACTGGTACTGAAGATTGCAATCAAGCTATTGCTTGATTGCTGTGTTCGGCGCAAGTGTAATTTATTTTCACTTTTGGGGGTAATAATTAATTTCGATTGTTGCACAAGTATTTTAATGGTTTTTCAAACAAACAATATTACTGGTTTTCACGACTCGTTGCAACAGCAGAGGAACATATCTTGGGTCATGGTTTGTCACCGACATTAAAGAAATTTAGTAATTATTTAATTTTTCTAACGTGGAGTGTTTTTACTAAAAAAAGTAAGCGCCGGTAGGGATTCTCTATAGGCATGGAAAGAAAATTTATCGGTTTTTAGTTTTTAGATTCGGGGCCATAAATTTTTCTATAGATGGGTAAAGACAAATTATTAGTATCCAAGCCTAAACTCGGGGCCAAAAAAATTTTTTATAGGCGGGTAAAGAACATTTTTTGGCTTCGCAGTCTTTAGACATGGGGCCATGTAATTTTCTATAGCGTCTCAAAGAAATTTAATCGGTTTTGAGTCTTTAGACTCATAGGCCATAAAATTTTCCATAGACAGTTAAAGACAATTTATTGGTTCCGTGTCTTTAGACTTGTGGCCATAGAATTTTCTATAGGCGGGTAGAAGAAATTTATTGGGTCCCAGTCTTGAGACACAGGGCCATAGGTTTTTCTATAGCTGGGAAGCTGTAGCTGTCTTTATGGATTTCTATGGCCGACCATAGAGGGCCAAGTAGGGGTGATAGCCTGCCATATAATTTTCCATAGACGACCATAGACCATTTTTGTATGGGCTATCCCTCCAATCTTTCACCTTTACCTTTCCTGTTTCTTTTTCTTCTCTCTCATTTCTCTTACTCCTTTTTCACCCCTCTTTGGCGGCAAGGGCTAACCTTGGGTGGCAATAGACCTCTGTCTTGACCCACACTTGGGTATAGTTTCCCGGCAGCACTGTTAGCGTAACGTCTCCAGCCAAGCCCTTCTTGTTATGGTGCGTTACCTAACCCCTTGTTGGGCTCGGTGGTGGGCGGTGCACCGCGGATTCTGAACACTCTTTGCCCTCCTATGGCGCCCCACCCCTCTAAACCCCGTTCAGGGCACGCCCTTAAAAGGCGCTGCCTTGAACACAAAACCATTGACAAAGATCCCGAGATAGAATCCTTCACAAAGTTTTTTGTTGTTCACTCTCTTGATGAACAGAAGTCAGTTGCGAAGATGTCGCCTTTCATTGTAGCCAAAGTTCTAGAGCACCTTGTAGGGTTTTCCTACAAGGCAAAAAAACTGCACTCTGGAGACCTCCTTGTGGAGGTAAACACAAAAAAACAAAGCGAAGCACTCCTCAACCTGACCACCATTGTTGACGTAAAGGTGTCGGTGAGTCCTCATCGCACACTTAACACCATTCGTGGAGTCCTCTCTGAGGACGACTTTTTGGACACCAGTGAAGAAGAACTCCTCGAGGGACTCAAAAGTTCCGGCGTTGTCGCTGTTAAACGCATCATGTTTCGAAAAAATGGTGAACAAATTCCTTCTAAACATGTTATTCTCACCTTTGAAAAGCACACACTCCCAGAGACCGTCAAGGCAGGATACCTGAACTGCCGCATTCGCCCTTACGTCCCCAACCCCCAGCGGTGCTTCCGTTGCCAACGTTTTGGTCACGGAGCACGCAGCTGCCGAGGGAAGGAGACGTGTGCAAAGTGTGGCAGTCAGGGCCATGTTTCTGACATTTGTGAGGAGGCTGTGGCCCACTGTGTTAATTGCGGTGGACCACACCCCGCTTATTATCGTACCTGTCCCTCGTGGAAACAAGAAAAAGACACCCTTACCATCAAAGTAAAGGAGAACATTTCGTATTCGGAAGCTAAAAAACGATTCTCCTTCGTGTCAAAGGGGAGTTTTGCCGACGTGGTGCGCAGGGGCCCTGCACCACGCTCGGAGTCGAGGGCCACCCAGGTCTCTCCCGAGATCTTGGCGGCCGACTTCAGGGCCCCAGCTCCCCAACAGGGGCAGCAGCAGCTTCCCCCAGTCCCTGGTGGTAGCACGCGTGCTGCTCCCCCATCCAAGGACAGGCCGGCAGCAGCCGCGCCTTCCCCTCTCCTAGGTCCCCTCCTAGGGAGAAGGAGCGAGTTTCTCGCTCTTGCTCGCTGGAGAAGACCCCCCTACCAAAGGAGCAGCATGGAGCCCATGCAGCTCCAGTGAAAGGAGGGGACAAGACGAACTCGGGTGACCCCTTGCCCAGTTCGTCCACCACTCCTCCAGCCGGCCGTGGCCGGGACTTGCCCCCCGTGGGCCAGGCCGGACAAGCTCCGTATCGACTCCAATGGACACTTCTCAGGAGGGGAGATGCCAACAGATGTTGACACTCTGTCCACTCCTGGGTCTGACCAGGATGGCATGGAATGGGAGACGCCCTCCCGCAAATCCAAAAAGAAACAGCCTGTGGTACCGCCTAAATGATGACCCCGTCAGTAGCCGTATTGTGGCCATATCTTCTTAATTTCTGTTGGCTCTCCATGGTTTTATTTATTTTACTATGTTTCACTCATTATATATTTACATATTTACACACTTCTTAATAGATGACTAAGTTACATTTTATGCAGTGGAACTGTCGCGGCATTTTAAGAAATATTGATGATGTTAACTATTTCATGGATGAGCTTCGGCCCATCGCTCTTGCTTTGCAAGAAACCCACCTTCAATCAAATTCTTTTAACATTTTAAGACATCATCAGGTTTTTAGGAAAGACCGTCCCGCTTCTCCTCCTTCTGGTGGTGTTGCAGTGGTTGTGCAGAGTGGAGTCGCTTGCTCTCAAGTTCCACTCTGCACGCCACTGGAAGCTGTTGCAGTGCGTCTCCTCGTGGACCGCCTTGTAACAGTTGTCTCTTTATACTTGCCACCAAATGTTCCTTTGAATCTTCAAGAGCTGCAGGGACTTGTTGGACAGCTTCCTCATCCTTTTTTAATTTTAGGTGATTTTAACGCTCATCATCCTATGTGGGGTAGTACCCGTCAGGACTCCCGTGGTGGTGTAATTGAACGTCTTTTATTGTCTTCTTGGTTATGCCTTCTTAACGGGAGAGAGCCAACTTTTTTTAGTGCGGCACACAACTCATTCACATCCATTGATCTTTCTATTGCTTCACCTTCATTACTTCCTTGCTTTTCCTGGAAGGTTCTTCATAACCCCTTTGGGAGTGATCACTATCCAGTTATTTTAGAAAGTACCGTTCCATTGCCTAATCTTTTAAAGCGGGTCCCTAGGTGGAAGTTAGACAAGGCTGACTGGACGCTTTTTAATCTTCACTCCACTTTAGATCCTTCGATTCTTTCTTCTATGTCCCCTGAGAACGCTACACTTCATGTCACTGAGCAGATACTAAGGGCTGCTCAGCAGTCCATTCCACAAACATCTGGTAATATACCCAAAAAATGCAAACCTTGGTGGAACAAGGAGTGTGCCACGACCCGGACGGACCAAAATAGGGCGTGGGGCCGATTTCGGAGACACCCCACTCCAAACAACCTTGTTGAGTTCAAGCGACGAAAAGCTAAGGCTCGTTGGACTAGAAAGCAAGCAAAGCGCAAGTCGTGGATGAAGCATTTCTCTTCTCTAACTAGTTTTGTCCCAGCCAAAGAGGCCTGGGACAGATATCGGAAAGTAAATGGAGATTATAGGTGCTTTGCTATTCCAACGTTTAACGCTCCTTCTTCATCACTAAGAGACATTGGTAATATACTCGGGGAACACTTTTATAATTCATCTAGTTCGGCCAACTACACTGCTAACTTTGTACAGTTGAAAGCTCATGCAGAGCGACAAAAGCTTGTCATGTCAGGCGGAAATTCAGCATCTTATAACCAACCTTTTACACGATGCGAGCTTGAGATGGCCCTTAATGTAACTAAGCTCTCTGCCCCTGGGCCCGATAGAATTCACTATGAAATGCTTCGCCACCTTTCTTCGGAATCCCTTGAAAACCTTCTCCTCTTTTTCAATCTTTTGTGGAAAAAAGCATGTTTCCCTCAGGCTTGGAAACATGCACATATCATCCCCTTTCTAAAACCTAATAAAGACCCCTCACAACCATCAAGTTATCGCCCAATTGCACTGACGAGCTGCCTCGGGAAAACGTTTGAAAGACTTCATAAACAGGCGACTGGTATACATGTTAGAAAGCCATAGGGTCTTTGATAAGAATCAGTGTGGGTTCCGCCAAGGTCGATCTACCCTTGACCACTTAGTTCGCCTGGAAACTGTGATACGCGAAGCAGTTGTAAACAGGCAGCACTGTGTTGCGGTTTTTTTCGACCTAGAAAGGGCATAGGACACAGCGTGGAGGTATGGGATTCTCCGCAACCTGTATGCTTGTAATATCCGTGGCCGTATGCTTCGATGCATAAAGGAATATCTGACGGACAGGACTTTTCAAGTTCGTCTTGGTTCAGTCCTATCTGATTCCTTTGTCCAAGAAAACGGAGTCCCTCAAGGGGTGTTTTAAGTGTGACTTTATTTTTGCTAGCAATGAATTCACTCACACGACTGCTGCCACCTTCAATTACATATTCTCTTTATGCTGATGATATACAGATATCATCGTCCTCTTGCAACCTTTCCAGTTGTGAGCGTCAGTTGCAGTTAGCAATAAACAAACTGTCAAAGTGGGCCGACGAAAATGGGTTCAGGTTCTCTGCTTCAAAAACGGTCTGTGTGCCTTTTTCTTTGCGCCGCGGGTTGTCTTTGGATCCATTCCTGGAATTAAATGGAACCCCTATCCCTGTTAGAAAGGAGCACCGATTTCTTGGTGTAATATTTGATAAAAAGCTTAACTTTATTTCCCACCTTAAAGCTGTGAAGCAAAAATGCCTTCAGTCCATAAACCTTTTGAAAGTTTTATCTCACAAGTCTTGGGGGTCTGATAGAAAATGTATCATGCAGTTATACAATGCCCTTGTACGATCCCGTCTTGACTACGGTGCAGTAGTGTATGGTTCGGCTCGGCCCTCTGCCCTTAAAATGTTGGACCCAGTTCACCATCTCGGCTTGCGACTGGCAACAGGAGCCTTCCGGACGTCCCCGTCCTCAGTTTGTATGCTGAATCCAATGAGATGTCCCTGAACAAACGACGTACATATCTTAGTCTAACATATGCTTACAAGATTCTGGCCGACCCTCAGCATCCGACGTACTCTTCACTTACAATGTCAAGGTTCTTTCGCCTTTTTGAAAATAAACCAAGTATTGTGACACCGTTAAGCCTCCGTATTAAACATCTTCGCACTTCGCTGCACCTTTCTCTGGACCAGGTCGACCTCGTTCGGAAAGCCAACGGTATTCCACCTTGGAAAACACAGCGAGCTGAATCCGACTGGTCTCTCGCGAAGTTCAACAAGCACGGCATTTCCCATGCTGTAATTAAGCAAGAGTTTAGTGAACTGCAAACTAAGTATGATGGTTATCTTCATGTTTATACAGTTGGTGCCAAGACCTCCTCTTTTGTCGGTTGTGCTGTGTATTCTGAAAGCTTTTCCAAGGTTCAACGACTTGATTGTATTGCCAGCATTTTTACTGCGGAGCTCTATGCGGTATCAATGGCGATTGAAGGCATTATCAATCGGAAGATACTGAGGGCGGTCCTGTTTGTTGACTCTCAAAGTGTGATTCTTGCAGTTTGCTCTCTTAAACATACTAAAAATATGCTTGTTCGACAAATTCGATATAAACTTAACTCTGCTTTGCATGGAGGTACAAACATAAAGTTTTGTTGGGTGCCCAGTCACCTTGGCATACAAGGCAATGAAGAAGCCGACAAGCTTGCAGGGTCTGCCGGTAACCTTCCACAATCACTGTCTTGTTTACCCTATCAAGATATTAAGCCCTTGGTGAAGTCCTCGATTCTTCATTCTTGGCAATTGGAATGGGACATGGAGTGCGATAACAAACTCCATGTTACTAAACCTGCTTTGGGAGTTTGGGAAAGCTCTTCATGCAAGAGCCGACTTCATGAAACGCTGTTGTGCCGTCTGAGAATCGGACACTCTTTTATAACCCATAGGTATCTGCTTTCGGGAGGAGATCCTCCAGTCTGCGATCAGTGTGGTGATAGGCTCACTGTTTTGCATATCTTGTGGTTGTGTCCCGGCCTTGAGCCCAAGCGCCGCATTCATTTCCCTGAATTTTTTCAACATCATATCCCATTTCATCCTGCTCTCCTTCTGGGAGAGAATCCTCTGATCTCTTTTGAACGAGTAATAGAATGTCTTGGTAGTGTTGGCCTTTTATACCGATTCTAGCTTCTTGGTTATCTGTTTGTAAAACCCGTTTTCATAGTACAATGATGCCTTCAATTAGTTTGGCGCAGATGGCCTCGTAGCTATTGCGCCATAAACCCCCAAAATCTCTCTAAGTAAATCGAATGAAGCTAGTATCGATGACAGTCACTTCACGACGATCGGACGGAATCCGGCTTGTTTTGGGGCCCGTTTTGAAGAGAGCCGCTCTTTTTGCACATCACCAAAGCAAATGAACGAACCTGTCTACTCCGTCCCCGTATACCCCGGACCCGACCCTACCAACTAAATTTCGTGAAGACCGGGAACAGAGCTTAGAAGGCTTTTCGGAGATTTTCTCGACGGAAATAATTCTCGAAGAACGTCGAACGGCCCGCGTCGCGGGCTGCTTGACGTTCGCTCTCTTCGTTCGTTTCCTGCGAAGGCCGAGCAGGCTACGAGCCCTGGTATTCCCTAGTTCTCACAGTGGAAGATAACACGAAAAGGGTAATCATACTGAACAGGCAAAGAAAAGTTTGAATGTTTGAGGAAACGTTTAGAACAAAAAATGGCTGCCGCGATGGATAAACATCTGAACGATACTCTATCTCGATTTATGACGTCAAATCCTGCAAATATTTGGAGATCTATCCTTCCCAGAAATGACACTCCGCGTAGTTTTATTATTTGGGATAAATGTGTTAGTGGCTCTGTCGTTATTTCTAATAACTGTAATGAATATTTTTACTCAGTTTTTATTTCTGACAACGCCAGTGAACCTAGTTTTTGTTCAAATGTTTGTTGTTTGACTTTGTTAGCAAATATCCTGGTTAGTGTTTCCGGTGTACCACAATTTGCTCTTAAACCTCGATTGCAAGTGTCAATGCCCGGATTATATTCCGATTTTTTTCATCGTTATTCAGATTGGACATCGAGAAACTTGGCTATTATTTTCCAGAAGTCTATTTCCTCTGGAACGGTACCTCGACTTTGGAAAGCAGCAAGAATAGTTCCTATACACAAACAGGTTAACTGCAGAGCCTTAATAATTATAAACCGATTTCGCTTGCGTCCTCATCCAGTAAACTTCTCGAACACATAGCATATAAACACATTTCCGAGTATCTTGAAAGCTATTCATTTCTCTGACCTCGACAGTATGGTTTTCGCCGACTTTTTTTAACCACTACGCAACTTCTGGAATTCGCTCATGACGTCGCTTCATCCTTCGATAGGGAGGACGAGTTGGCGCCATTTTCATTGATTACTCGCAGGCTTTTGATAAAGTATCGCACCCCAAGTTACGTTTGAAGTTAAAAGCCATCCTTAAGAATACTCTTTTACTAGACTGGATTTCTGATTACTTGAATTGCAGGTCGCAGTTAGTTTAATTTGCGGATGCCATCTCTTCGGAAGTTTCGGTTAGGTCAGGTGTGTCGCAAGGATCAGTGTTAGGTCCTCTTTTATTTATTTTGTATATTAATGATAATATAAAAATACATACTGGTTAAATTTCGTATATACGCCGATGACTGGTTTCTGTACAAGGACATCACGTTCATTAATGATCAGCTGTTACTCAATGAATCTTTCGCGCGTTTTCTTAATTTGAGCAGGAAATGACCATAAACTTTGATAAGATTGTATTTATAAGATTTAGAAATAAAACATCGCCCCTTGTTTTTAGTTCTGGTATTGATCATGTACTTTTAAACGAAGTAAGCGAGTTTAAATACTTAATTAAGTGTTCTTTACGCCCAATCTTAGATGGGATAAACATGTCGACTTTATCTGCTCCCGAGCCCTTATGAAGTTGGGATATGTAAAGCGGACTCTCAAATGCTCCACCAGGGAAGTCAAACTACCCGCCTACAGACCCCTTGTTTAGGCCCGTCCTAGGGTACTGATCTGTTGTATGAAACCCATATTTAAAAAAAGAAACAAAAATGTAAATCTACTTGAATCTATGCTGGTTAATGCTGTGAGATTTATTTTTAAAGGGTATGACCGCGATTTCTCTCTTTCATCTGCTTTGTGATCTCTTAGGCTCGAACCGCTGTGTTGGAAGCGAAAACTAGATCGACTTGAAATGTTTCACAGAATTGTCAATGCCGACTGCGGCATCGAGTGAACTAAATACATTGCATTTTCTACTACTACGCGCAACAGACGATCTAATCCCTTAAATGTTCCATTTCAGTGTCATATATATATATATTTAATAATAATTTTAATTGTTGATGACTGTAATTAAATTTACTGACAGATACGTATTTTTTGTGTTGATTTTATAAGCGCAAACAACAATCTTTCTTTCCCTTAATGCTTGTCGTTTTCAGTTAATCATTTTCAAAGGCATCTTGTTTTTCTGTGTTGTTTTCTTCATGCATATGTAATTTTCACTCCTGCAATGACCTCATATGAGGTCGCAGTACGTATGAATAAATAAAAGTAGTAAATAAAAACTTTCAAGAAAAGCCTATGAACTTTGAATGCACAACGCTGGTGGGGAGTCGCGCTGACCGGGTTTCCACAGCCCAGGCGGGTGGCAGAAATTTCTGACTGACAGGGGTCGCTCGAGTAGCAAAATGGCGGCGGCCAGCGAGCTCTTTTTGCAAAGGTCTATATCCGTGAAAGACGTCTGTCCATACCCCACATCTGTCCACTTTTTGATCGAGGCAAGATGTTCCTTTGGCATTTTTAGGAAACAATTTTTCATCTAGCCCCGCTTTTGAGATAGACTACGGCGTTCGTATTAAGGGCAGTAGATTTCGTAGTATATATGGATGGTGAATTTGGCGATGCGGACCAACCTTGCTGGCTGCAGTGGACTCCCTTTCGTCAAAAACTCTTGAACTGCTTCCTTCCAGGCATGCAGCACAGCGTCTTAACGCCCGCACAGCCGTCTGGATTGCCTCTGGAGTGTATCTATCATGCCTCAATACCTCAAGAACCTTGGATATGAGACTCACATTGTTGGCAAGGTGACCAATTAAGTTCTGCGCTTGTTATACTACGCGGTTGGATGTAGGTCTCTTCTGTTAATTCGTTTAATGAAAGTGTCCACCAACTGTCTTTGCAAAGTTCTGCCGCTCCCAATTTGATGTAATGGACATCGAAACTTTTCAGAAGGAACACGGTTTTGAAACATCTCAATTTATACATAAGTGGATGAGAGCATCGAAAAAAGTAGAAACCGCTGATTATGTAATTTAACTTGTGCAAACGTATTGCAGTCAAAACTTGGACTGAGTGCATTATTCACTGGCAGGTTAGAGTTAAACTTGAGAGTCATGTTAAAATACAAAAGCACCTGTCTCCCAAGGAAGACAGGTGCTTTCTTGCCATGTAAATTTTTAAGGTCACTGAAAAAAAATCAAAAACGGGTTTACCGATTTGCGTGCTCCAAAAAAGTTATCCCGCATTTTATATCGCATTCATTGAACACGCTGTTGGTGGTATTCACTGAGCTCCATATTTCAGCGCGTTGATCACGGTGCAAGCTCATAGCAAGATGCAACTTATCATCTCCAAGAAACGACAATATTGACTAGCCATGCAGCTGGCGAAAGCCGCCTACCGATTAAAAAGGTTCAATCAAATGCATCCATCAGGCATCCATTCATCCACCTATCCCAATCTATGGTGGCCAATAGATATAATCTGCAGTTACATACGTACAACTTGAGTACAGGCAATGCACTTAAAACAAATATTTTGTTTATGTTTGCAGTG
Source organism: Ixodes ricinus (assembly GCA_037355805.1). Classification (NCBI taxonomy): domain Eukaryota; kingdom Metazoa; phylum Arthropoda; class Arachnida; order Ixodida; family Ixodidae; genus Ixodes; species Ixodes ricinus. Next base: position 10,929 of record JAZHYW010014174.1, read on the forward strand.
GAACCTGGGAAACTACAAGCTATCGTACACCCCTACTTTCCGAGGATTCGATAGCTTCTACGGCTACTACAGTCCGGTGGAAGATTATTACGACCACACTGTCCTCTGGGTAGGTTGCGGCCCGCTGCGGATTTCGGTTGGCTGTGAGGCGCGAAAGGTTCTGGGCACCTTCATTTCATTCTTGTTTCTTTTTCTTTTTTTTTAGGATAACCAAACTGGGCTCGATTTTTGGTTGAACACTCAGCCGTTGCGGAATGTAAGCGGCATTTACTCAACACATCTGTACACCGAAAGAACGAAATTTCTCATCGAGAACCGCGATGTTTCGAAGGTAAAGGAACCCAGTGATGTGTCACTGAGACACCGATACATATACGTTTTTACATCGGTAGCAACTTCCTGGCTGCATTGGCGGCGGCAATGCGCTAGGCGGAAAACTGCAGAAATATTTACCCCTTGGTCAAGAGATGTCGGGCGCGCCCGAGCGCCCGCCCACGCGCACTAGGTTGCTTATTTAACGAAAAGTAAAAAGTGCCCAAAAAAACACAAAAAAATGGAAGACAAGAAGACGAATGTGCAAACAGAGCGCTGACTCTCAACTGATATATTGGAAGAAAATGTAAATCGATAAGCATCACGGATCACAATAAAACATCAAGTCACCGCACCCCGCACGATTGACCGGCTCAAGAATGCCGACTCTTTGTCCAATACTACGATAAAAGTCAAACTGACGCACCTTTCTTTTTTCCTTCGAAATATAAAAGGCCTCTAAAATTTGTCTAATCATCTCTTCGCTGTGTCGTCCTAAGATACTCGTTTTATAAAGAACGAATTTCCAACCCGTTCTTGATAAATAATCAATTGAGGGTCACCGCTGTGTTTGTACACTTCGTCTTCTTGTCCTCTGTTTTGTTGTTGTTGTTTCGCGTTTTATAGTTTTCTGTTAAACATATACCACCAACTCTCCCAACTTTCAACCATATTACACTAAAATGCGAAGAGGCCCCACCGTTGTAGTGCCTGGACCGTGGCTGCGACTGGCGTGTTTACCGCGTCCAAGAAAACCGGTCCCTCGATTTCCGCTTGACGACGTCATACAAGTCTCATGCTGTCGCCGGCAGCGATCCTGGCGGCGTCACAGAAGCGGCGGTGCACGCGGCGGAAGCCTGCTCCGCTCCGGGATTACAGCTTGACAGTTCACGGAAGCTTAGGCATCCAAGAGTTGGGACGCCAATGACGTCAGCGATACTCACGTTCGCTCGGGCTTATCGCCAGCGTTTCTACGACCAACCACCAGAATCGCGACACCCGATAGCATGGCACTACGGCTTTTGTGACGTCATTTGTTGTCAATTCGGGGCCACTTTCGATGCATGGGTGAGTATTCGCAACTCTAGCGAAATCGACGCCGCGTAGCGGCAACGCCGAGAAGCTCAGAGAGGAGGTCGTTTCGACTCTGTCGTCTGCTATCGCTGCTTGATTCTCGTATAGGCAGCATAAGAAACAAACATCGTTCCCAGTAATTATTTTTGTGCTTCCGCCGTGTCATTCCTACGCACTGACTAGAAGAAGGTTTCTACCGTCGAAAAATCAATTTGCTTGCATTTGTAACACCAATTTTACGCTGCAGTGCAAGACATTTATGGTGTAGTACGCGTGTTGAGCGACGAAAACGACCTCCTTTCGTCCGCCATTTTTGCCTGACCAGCGCGCCCCCTATAGTTCGCTGGAGTCGCGAACTAGGAGGCTAAACTGGGAGACGCGTTTCCGGCAGCTTACCACCGTCACACGGATTGTCACTTTCGGTTGTGAAGAATGGTAAATAGAGACTTTTAGTGGACCGTACGCTAGTGCTTAGAGCTGCAAGCGAGAGCTCGTACCGCTGCTTCGAAGCGTGTGTAAACACGCGCCTGCTAGACCCTCAATCCGCACTGGTACATTTTACTAAAACACTCTATTGGATGCTCGAGCTTAGTAGCGATATGGGCTTCTTTACCATGCTCCCTTAATTCTGAATTAAAAAGTATAGCGTTGAAAGGCTTAACATTCCTGTTTTTTTATTTATTTATTGATTCATTCATTTTTTTATAATCATAGATCAGGTAATTGTTGAAATAAAAGCTTTGGCTAGAGTGCAAGCCGCCGCCCGATTCAAAGGGTTCAGCCGCAACCATCCCCATCCATCAATCTAGCTGAGCCGCGGGGCCGCCACCCTCCTCAGGCTAGAGGTGACCTCCTGAAATCACGTGACCATATTCAGCGAAGGAAGCTCATCTCTCGGCATGGCGGAGAGACGGCGGGCGCGCCCGCGATCCCTGAATAAGAAAGGCATATAGACAGTTGCAAGTATGGCGCCCGCCTGGTGCCCCATGCAAGCAAGCACGTGCAGCCTACGCGTGAACCATAGCCTCCTATATATACTCACAAAGCCTGGCAGTATGCGACGACGGAGCCATCAAGTGCCCGGTCGCAGATTTGGAGCGCGAGGATCTGGTAGCACAGAGCATCAACGAGCCATTTCTCGGGGAACCTGGACATCAGCGCACAGCTTTTGCAGCGGTGAGGACCTGAAACACACTTGTTCGCTCGGGAGAAGTGCATTTCGGCGTCTCGCCGCAGCGGGGCGCCGGTACGTGGCTCTCCTCTCATCCGTTGTCTGTCACTCCACTTTTTCCATTTCGGTGGCCGCTTCTCGTGGCGATCTGCCAGGCTTTGTCAGCATATGGAGGCTATCCGTGAACATAGCTTCGGCAAGCTCGCACTTGCACGGGCTTGTCCGCACGAGCGGAGACATGGCGGCGCATAAGACAATTTCGCTCAGAGGACCGCAGCATTGTGCTCCTGTTCGGCAGCCTGATAGAAATTTTCCTTGACTGATGATTCTTGCATTTATGTAGAGCAGAAATGCACATAGGAAGCATAAAGTCACGAGAAAGGTAAATAAAAACAATATTTAGTAGATTCTCTTTGCGGAAAAGATCTAATTTAAATCATCATAGTGAAACCAGCGTGATATAAATCCTAATTTAAATCATAATTTAAATCCTGATTTAAATCACGATATAACTCGTCTTGATTTTATCATCCTCCCTGCAGAATATTGTGCTCTCTATTCACCTTGTCTAAAAAAAAAATTATGAACATCGTTCTGTGCAGTTAGTTTTACGTTTTCATTCGTTGTCCCTGCGGTTGTTCATATGCAACGTATTTGAAAGTATTCGTGTTTTTTTTTTTCAATCTGTACTGATTTACTTTTAGCGAAATGATTTGTTGGCCTAGTTGGTTAAACATTGGTTAAACGAAAAAGAAGGTATATGTGGGACAGTCGGGAAGATGCATCAACATAAGGCTGAGGAGAACATGCGCTATCTCTAAAATCCTCTCCGTCGGGGCATCTCGCTCTACATGTGAGGGACTGTGGATGCGCCCCGCTACTGTCCAGAACAAGGATTCTGAGGAGGTGTCCAGATAAGTGAACCCGCGAGATTTTTGAGGCTGAAGTCATTGCGACCAAAGGAGACGCCTGCATCAGTGCTCCATCGGTGACTTTGTCATCAAAAGAATTAGAGTACATGCAAACTTTTCCTTAGATATTCTTAATTTGTTTTACCTTCCTCTTTCTCTTCCTTATTTATTTTCACTGTCATTTTTTTCACTGTTACTTTATTCATGCCCACCATTTCCTTTTGTTTTTACTAATTTTCTTTTTCCTTTTTTTTAATTCTCACTCTTTTCAGATCCTTTCACTCCTTTCTCATAAATATTTGTAACTTTTAACGTTAGGGTCTTTAATGCCTTCGTCTTCCTCATCTTCCGAATTAAAACGTCAGTTGCGAGTAAACGCTTGTCCTGTGTAGTCTCCCTCTTGTCCTTGTCTTTCGCGCTGTTTATTTTCGTAATGATTTACTTTTGTTGCATTCGAGGTCCACAATATTGTTCTTAGAATTTTTAAATTTAAATGGTGGTGACATCAATACGAACCATATATCAGACAAATCTGCATTCCCTGGATACCCGAGCATCTGCAGGGCATATGCAGACAGCATTAGTTGTGGATTTATTGTGCGTTCATATTGCTTATTTCAATCAAAATTTTACAAAATGACTGTCTGTTTCCAGTAATGAACTTTTGCGGCTCATTTTAGTGCGAAGGATTCAAACTCACTCGATGTCTGGCGCAAAAAAAAGAAACACTTCAGCACACGCTTTCTTGTTTTCTTCGCCAGCCTCTGAGTTCCGCGCATGTGACTTGTTCAATCTGCGCTAACTAATTTATATTTGTGTGCTTTGTACGACAGTCGACTCTCATTAATTCAAACTCTCTTAATTCAAACTTGCGGATAAATCAAATTAACATGCAGGTCCCATCCTATGTGTCTCTATGGGAGGGAACTCCGGTACTTCAAACTTTGCTTTATTCAAACAAATTTTCGGTCCCCCTCCAGTTTGAATTAACGAGATTCGACTATTTGTATTACCGTGTCTCGAGTGTCATCCTGTATGTATTTGTCTGTCATGCGGCTTTCGTGGAAGTGAGCCAAACTAAAGACAATTCTGGTTGTTCTGGTGCACTTGAAATAAAGTATAATATTAATATTTTAATGAAGAGGTCATTACTAATTTTTGATTGTTATGACTATAAAATTTAGTGAATTCGGAAAAAGAATTGGCACGAAGGTGCAACGGTTGCGACCAGTGTGTTCTCAGGATGATTTATCGTGATTATTTTCAGTTCGTTCATGTTCAAATAGACAAAGCCTAGAAGTCAGTTTTTTTTTGGACCCATAAGTATAGAAACTGCAACTCTATTAATCAGGTCCTCATCATGCACGGGTAAACAAGTATCGTACAAACAGTTCCATTCGAAGCTACGGACCGCCTAGCCAGCGGACCGGCATTGTCAAACCCAGCCGGCTTTGCTACCTTTCCACGCGTTGCACTACTTACATTTTTGGTCTCGAAGCGGGCACGCAGGCTTTGTAAGAAAAGTATTTGAGGGAAAGGAGGGCTGGGGAGGAGGAAGCAAACGGAATGCTGGACAGGAGAGAAGGAAACCTCCTCCTTTCTCCAGCGTTCCGTCTGCTTCCTCCTCCTTAGCCCTCCTTTCACTCCAAAACTTTTCTTAACCTGTAACTGACTATGGAAAGTGTTAGCGGTACTGCAGGGTCGGCGCCTCATTCGGGATGGAGCAGAACATCCCGGTAGCATAGCGATACTTACAGCAATAGCTGGACGGCGCTGGTCTCAATTGTGTCTAAGACAGAAACGTGAACTCATGTGGGCAGTGTGTTCCCAGTCCTTAATAACTTCAATGACCAAAATTCAGTACACATCGTTTCAGCCCCGCATCAATTATTTTGCTCTTGCGTAAGTTAGTCTACTCAGCCTAATAGAAAAAAAAACGTATGCACAAAAAGTGTGCTATGTTATGCTGATACTCAAAACTATTTCTAGCACAGCGAGTCACCAGCTTCCATTTCACGATTACTTTAAAATTACGTCTATCACGCGACACTGAGCCTGACGTAACAACGTGGCATTAACCATGACGTAAACACGATCAAACGTCAGCAAACATAATTTTCATTGTAACATTGCAGACTTCAGTTTTCCAGGTAAACGATTTTCTCGTCCTTGGCAGTGAACATTTTTAACGTGTACCGTCTTATGGGGCTGGCTTTCATCTAAAAAGCGACACGTTAAACTTGACCGACACACAGGTCACGTGTCATTTGACGTCACGTGACTGTGACGCCACATGACTCGACGTTATTCTCGGGTGTCACGTAACATCACGGCGTCACGTCACGTAATGATAGCACGCGATATTATGACGACAAATAATACCCTGACGTCACGCGACATCGTGACGTCAGGGGACTTTATGACGTCGCGTGACGTCAGAAAGTCACGGATATTATGGTGACACGTCGCGTCACATACACAGACACACAGCATGCGCCTAGTTCATACGCAACAGATTTTGTCCGTCTCCAAATTAAAGATATGATCCAAGGCATACTTAAATTTTGCATCAGTTGCACAGTTGCTTTATTTAACCCATATTATGATTTTTATTGATTGATTGATTGATACATACATACATACATACATACATACAGGCATACATGCACTACTCACATACGTGCATACCATCTATACATACGCATGCATAAATCTATACATACATGCATAAATCTACTACATACATACATACATACATACATCACATACATACATACATACATACATACATACATACATACATACATACATACATACATACATACATACATACATACATACATACATACATACATACATACATACATACATACATACATACATACATACATACATACATACATACATACATACATACATACATACATACATACATACATACATACATACATACATACATACATACATACATACATACATACATACATACATACATACATACATACATACATACATACATACATACATACATACATACATACATACATACATACATACATACATACATACATACATACATACATACATACATACATACATACATACATACATACATACATACATACATACATGTACTTATACTGTTTCTCTTGTTGTAGCCCTTCTTCTTGTACCTTGCGTACCAAGCTGTCCACTGTGCAAATCCTTACGACCCTCTTCAAGCACCCCAAGAGAACATCGACAAGTTTCCCTACATTGGCGAAGAGAACCGGACAATTTTCGCCGGTGAGTCACGGCACCTAAAATTGAGCTACTTGAGTTTCTCCAATACCAGCGTAACTCTGCTGAGAAGATGGAAAGAAGCACCCTGTTAACGACTGCCGCCCTCATGAGTGCAAAATTTAGAATGATGTCAGCGTCTTCTGCGGTCGGACCAAAGAGAAAATTGAGCATAGCAGTTCCAGGTTTCTAGGGGTTTCCAAGTTTTCTCTACAGCTTCAAGTACCTTTGTATTTTGCTTGGACTTATCCCATCCGCATTTAGACTTGCCGGAGTCCCACTAGACGGACAAACAGAAACAATCGTCATTGACAAGCCCCAAATGCGTGCACCTTTGCCAGGCTTGCAGTCTCTCTGGGCTCGTGAAGCAAGCGAGTGTTATTCTAAGCCGGCCAAAGATAGTCTACCTTCGCGTGCATGCTACGCGTCCTTGGGGCTTGTCGGTGTCGGTTGTTTCTGTTCTGTCGCTCTAGTGGGACTCGAGAATTACAGACGTCCCGGTTTGCTCGACTCGGCAATATTGAACGCGCAGGGATGACGGACGCCCTTGACGAGTCCATCGGAGAGATCTTTCGAGCTCTGTTCGACGCTGGCATGCTGGACAACACGATCATCGTGCTCAGCGCCGACAACGGCGGGCTTCCGTATGGCTTCGAGTCGAACCGGGGCTACAACTTTCCCCTGCGTGGAGGGAAGAGCACTCTCTGGGAAGGAGGCTGCAGGGCGAGTGCCTTTGTCTGGAGTCCCCTGCTGAAGCGCAAGGGCGTTGTCTCGGACCAGATGATGCACGTCACCGACTGGGTGCCGACCCTGTACTCGGCAGCCGGTACCTTCTTTTCTCTTCTAAATCATGCCTTGCGCCGAAGTTTTGTTCGAACAAACATCGCGGTATCTACAAAGGATCTCTTTGCGATGAAAGTGCAACGGACCCTTTTCAAAATATTGCGCCATCTACAGGGTGTCTCAAATAGCGGCCAGGCTCTTTAGATCGACCACAAAAATCGGTTTCTTAACTTATCGCGCTACGATTTTGTGCAGCGTTGCCCACAGGTGGTGCATTTTTTCTATAAAATTTGCAAAGAGCGAAGTTACTTGAGGAAAAAGTAAAAAAAAAAGAAAAGGCTTAACTCCTATGGAAACGCAGCGAAGCCACCAGTCTTCAGACTGTAGGGCACCGTTTGGCCCAAGAGACAAGAGATGGCGCAAGCTGTCGCGACGCCAACTGCCGCCAACGAACGTGCATACGGCGCCGAGAGCCATGGAGTCATTAGCAGACGATCTTTTCGACTCAAAAGCGGCGCGAGCTTTTTCGATGTCAGGTGCCAATGCATCATTTTGTCAACCTTGCTAATAAGAAACATTGAATGGACACATAATCGATTAAAACAATGGTTTGTCGGGTTATTTTTGCAGTTTTTTTTGTTTGTTTTTTTCGGGGGACTTATGCCGTCTGCTTTGCAGTTCCGTGTTCTTGCCGCGCCTGTTTTTGGTTCTGCAACTGTCGCCTCCTGCGGAACGTGAGCCGCTTTTGAGTCGAAAATATTGTCTGCTATTGACGCCGGCTCTCGGCGCCGTATGCTTGTTCGTTGGCGGCAGTTAGCGTCGCGACCGCTTGCGCCATCTCTTGTCTCCCGTGCCAAACGGCGCTCTATTGTTTGAAGACCGGTGGCTTTGCTGCGTTTCCATAGGAGTTCAGCATTTTTGTTTCTTTACCTCTTTCTCAGGTAAGTTCGCTCTTTGCAAATTTTATCAGAAAGATGCACCACCCGTGGGCAACGCTGCACAAAATCGTAGCGCGACAGCTAAAGAAACCGATTTTTGCGGTCGATTTAAAGAGCCTTGCCGCTATTTGAGACACCCTGTAGTAAGCACTGCGATATACTCCGAGTCCTCCATTCTTGGGGCACGTGCTCTGAGCATGTATTGGGCATTAGAGGTGCGTCAGCGGTCCGCGGCGACTCGGTTTCGATCACACGCGTCGTGCCCAAGAAATAGCGACCGCCAATGTTGCTTGATGACCTTTTGTGAAGGGTCTATTGCAGAAGAAGCTAATGAGCACCCTGAAGTATAGACCAACGCACGGTTTACAAACAAACAAACAAGTCAGCGTTTGCCATCACCATATGCGCACTGGGTGTGCGCGGAAACCAGATTCGCGTGAAGGGAAGCGTCTGCGAATACGCTGTACCGACAGCAGCGCCACCGCATGGCATGACATTAGAGCCGCGCGTTGGTTGAGTTTTATTATTCTGTCAGGGGCGATTGAAGTGGTGTAAATGCAATCACCTCAGCCGTAATTTTACATCGCTAAGACCATTAAACTGTTAAAATGTCTTCTCTAGAATATAAACTCATTCGGATGGTCATTGATAACAGTCATTCAGCATTTTGTTTTAACTGTACATGATAGATGTGTATCTTCAATACCGTATATAACATGATGTGATTTGATAATGTTTCCGAAGTTGCCTCAATGCACAAAACTGAAGCGTTTAAAGCCGCTCATAAATACGACGTCGAAACATAAACATCGCCGCTTCCAGGACTAGATCAACGTACCCTAGCTGTGACACGCACTGAACCAATTCACTCATAGGAGGTAATCCACAAACGCTGGGGAAGCTGGACGGCACCGACATGTGGGTGCCGCTAGCCTACGGATCTGCGTCCCCGCGCTACGAGCTCCTCTACAACATCGACCCGATCGATCGCAATTCGGCTCTGCGTTACACCAACTACAAGCTGGTCCTCGGGATAGTCAACGACGGGGAATTCGATCAGCGATTTCTGACCACGGGAGGCTCTCGTCCTTACGGCGACCTGGACCTCCTGATGGCCCAGTCCAGGGCAGCCCAAGTGCTCAGAGAGTATTACAGAACGGGATACCTCAAGTTTCCCGACCAGTGGCGACAGAGGGCGACACTCACCTGCGGAAACAAGGTGCCCAAGAACTTTGTGTCCCTCTCCCCGCCGTACCTGTTCGATCTGACAGCCGACCCCTGCGAGATTAACAACATTGCCAGTTCGCAACCGGGGGTAAGTGTTTTGTTTCTTGTTTGGCTGTTAGATGTTGTGCACTGCAACGTATCACTGTCCTATAGATGCACCCTAGGACATGGAAGAAAATTCCTTCCAAAAAGAAGTCCTTTTTTTTTTACTATTTCCAACACCTTAAAGGCTTCTTTGCGAGAACATCGAAGCCGGAGATGACTGACAACAAGAACAAGGTGAACCTTTTTTGGGGCCGCATTTGTTCACCTCGTGAATTCTCTTTCTTGTGTAATGTTCGTACGAAAAAAAGTGGAAGTGTTAAGGAAGTTTTGGGAGCGGAACTTCATAGAAGACAAGACCTGCAGTTTACGTGATCAATAGAAGATCCCCTACCTTCTCCCAGGCAGTTCCGTTTATAGTCTCCATAGTAACAGCTAATAAATTCTGAGCGTCTCATTCTAACACCCCCGACCCCTCCCCCGTCAGTGGGATTGCCGAATTCGTTGATAAGAAGGCCCAAGAACGAGTCTCAAAGCGAGGGGTGTGAAGATAATAAGAACCACGCTCTACATTTCTTAAGTTGTCGGTGGCTAGTGTAGGGCGTCACCCTTGTCCGAAGCCGATTGGACGTGCAGTGGCTCGCCTCAAAATTTACGTTTTCTTTCCAGCTCGTGGCTTTTCTGCAGAACAGGATCGAGAGCTACGCGGTCACCGCACTGCCTCCGGTAAACCAACCCACCGATCCCAACGGGTACCCCAGCAACCTGAACGGAACTTGGGGTCCTTGGGAAACGTGACTGCGACAAAGATGTGTGAAAAAAGAGTGCAGCTGTATTTTGGTTTATCCACCAGGCCGTCAGAAGTGCGTTTGGTGAGGGACGAAAAGCGAACTCAAGCCTGAGCCTTCCAGGTACACGACCTCGTGTCTAGCGTATCTGCGTCCTCCTTCTGTATGCCTTATTTCTTTTTTGTTTTTTTTTTTTTTGTGAAGTTTTTAATAAATGTATTAAAAGCTTCTTATACCTCGAATGTCCCTTCCAAAAAGGAATGAGCATAAGATTATACAGGGTGGGATCGAGAAAATGCATCGCAGAAAGCTTGAACTCCAGAAGAATGTGACGCTTGCGGTGGTGATAAAATGCGAAAGTTTGAGCACATGACATTACCTGGATGAAAAGATACAAAAGAAATACAAAAATTATCTATGAGTGGATGTCCGCCTAAGTCTAATACTCATCAAACTGAAATTTGAGATTGTGGGCGCGTGATTAAATTGTGTTAGTGGCAAAACTTGTCAACTAGAAAGAAAACAATATTGTCTTTTTAACTGACAGGTTTATTTCAACCGAAATAAATGTTACAGGCGCCCACAATCTCAAGTATCGGTGTGATGGAAATTAGACTGAGGTAGACGTCGGCTTATAAGGATTTTTTTAATCATTCGATTCAGCAAATCTACATGTGCTCAAACTTTCGCATTTTATCACCACCACTTGCGTCACTTCTCAAGGGAATTCAGCTCTCTGCGATGCGAGGTTTTCTTACGTGAGCTGAAACACCGGATTTAATTTTCTCGATCTTACCCTGTACTGCTCTTTGCTAAATGTAATTCATTGAAGTTTCGTATCTTCCATGAAAGTAATCAAGCAGAGGAACTGAACTGCTGTCTTCAAATTTTGGGGACAGGAGGGTTCGAAAGAGGCAAAGCCATTGGGAAAGCCAGCGCAATAGAATTATTTAAATCGAGGAAATTGTGCGAAAGAAACAGAACTGTTATGAAACATAGGGGAACTTTGTTGTTGCGAGATAGGTTTATTTCTAACTAATTACATCTTTTTTTTTATACTTGGTACATTCAGTTTGGTCTTTTTTTCAGTTTTTTTTTTTTAAGAGTGCTAATCTGCCGGTGTCTTGTAATGTTCGAGAGTGGCAAACTCTTCGACTTAAAAGATAGCGCATTGTCTTTGTCTTGTTCTTCTTTCTTGTCCATATCTATAAGCGCAACCATGCTCTGAAAGATTCAGCACCAACTCGCCCAAGAATCAACATTGTAAAAGGAAAAGATACATTTGGTTTGAGGCAAACTTGGTGTGAGGCGAACGTCAGATTTCCTGCAGCCAAATGTCCCGCAACTTCTCACCTGTGTAGGTATCCTCTCAGTACTGAAACCATGGTCGCAATCACGCCGGTTGCACGATTCACACTGCGGCGGGGCCACTTTTAAAGGATCTGACAACTTTACTTTAGCATCGGCACTCACAAACAAAGAAATGAAGCCAGACGAAGCAAGATAGTTGACGTAGGACTCTAGGCTTACGCCAGTCCCGCTACAGAAACAAGCACCGGCACCGCGCTTCAGAAAGCGGGTACTTGCGACAGTAGATTTTTCTCCTCAATTCATACATTTACTCCTACCCCCCCCCGGCCCCTCGTATGCGCATGCGTTTCCTGTTACAGGTAATAATTTTCCTGTAAAGGCTGCCACAAAGAAAGTTATATCGCATTTATTATCGTAGTTTAAGAATAAAAAAATGTGAAAAAAAAGCATGCATCGAGTGTCGTCTTGCGCCATATAAGGTTTTGCACCTCTGCTCGACGCTGTGGGAAGCGATAGGTTAACGGAACAGACTCGTTCAGTTATCTGGTGCAATTTTAATTTTAATGATAGTTTGTCATACTGGTGGACGTAACAACCGAGAATCGGTTTAGAGCGCGCTGAGCTGGCTGCAGGTGACTCCAAGGTCCTCGAATCCAAAATGGCGACGTGCGCGGATTACGGGCTTTCGTCCAGCACATGCAAGAAGCTGGGAGCATGATTGCTCCGTTTGAGGAAAACAAGAAACGAACTACATTCTGTCAAAGTGGTTCGTTAGTCAAGACTTCTGAAAGCAGGGCCGGCTTGCTAGAACAACGTCTCAGCTGAGACTGGGTGAAAGAGATCACTGCAAAGGCTGGGTCACGCGAGCGTCTTAAGACGCGGCTGGAGTCCCGCTCAGCTTCTCGTGGCGATCTGCCAAGCTTTGGCGGACGTGAGTCGATCAGAAAGCGTCACCGCTGTGGTCGGTCCCTATCACAATTTGGCCTGAGATGCTGAATCTATGACGTCAGCAAAGGAGTGTCTCATCGACGGAAGACTCAAAATGGAATGTAAGAACTTCAATTTTGACGGTGTTGGCAGTGTTGCTTTGAAAGCGCTATGATTTCAGGCTTCCACCATGCCCATTACAAACACCATCGAACTTGTTGTTCACAAGCTAATGACGTCCACGAAAGGTAACCAAACGAGGGCGCCACCGAAACATCTCGCCGCTAATAGAGTAGGCTATGACTGTAGTTTTTGTGCACGTGCCACAGCCCCTCTGAAGATCTGCGCGAGCAGAGCACGTGGCGGCACGTGCTTTCTCGTGAACTGGCGCCTGCCTCCTCTGAACTACTAGTTATGGCGGCGTCACGTGTACGTAGGACGGTTAGTCAGATCTACAGTGTTGTCGATCGGCCCATGGCGAAGAGGAAAACACGAAGCAAGAAAACATTTGGCCACTGTAAGCAATACTACGCGTTTCTTCAGCGTGCAATGTTCGTGCACGTGCTCAAGTCGATGGACGTGCTTATATCCTCTTAGATAAATAATAGTACCTTCATTTTTTCAAACAAAAACAATGTTGAAAAGATGACCAGGGAAACAAATCTGTAAGAAACAGCGTGACGAGCTCCGAGCCACCTAAGCCAGCAGTCGCGATGCAGGCACCAAAAGAAATTATGGAAAAATAAAACATGACATATGCGCCATACATTTATGAAAAACAAACGACAAAAGGTAACTAACGCTATACAAGATAAGTAGCACATATTGATGGAATTTACGCAATGGTGAAAGCATATACAGAAATTTAGAGCTTCACTGAAATTAACGCGAAAGAAAACATCAACTCAACAGTTTTTAGCGCTTATCGCGGAACGTTTGGTTCGAAACAAAACATTTAAAATAAAAATTTCCCGTAAGGTGCTCACCGATGTACTGCTAAGTTCAATTAATTTGTCCTAAAAAAGGGTACTTCCCAAGGTTCTTTAACTCGTGTTGGATATCTATAAGGTGAAGCCTGTCGCACCGTGCAATTCAAAGCCTACAGTGTTCGGTGTTGTCCGCTAATGCTTTCTATTCACGTCTTCTTCGAAGAACTAGTATTTCTCGACAAGATACGCTTGTGTGGGATGCGTGATAAAGACCGCAGATTAGCAGCCTCACTGTACTTATGACGTACTCTCTATAGCGTAGGCAAGAGGTAAGTTTCAAAGCAATCTAATTTCTGCCATTTAAACCTACGTACGACGAATTTCGACATGGGGTTATTGAACCGGTGGCCGAGTCTCGTGCAACGCCCGCCAGATGGCCTCAGTTGCGGTGACGTCGCATCACGCCACCTGGGTCTCACGCCGCGTCCGATAGAGGGCTTCTGTGTGTGTAATAGAAATTAGTGTGACACTGTCCGAGCAGACATTGACGATGGTTCCTCTATGTAAGGTGAAGTGTATATAAGGATGTATTGGGGTACTCCAGTACATTTTCTTCATTTTAGGGTTACTGGGTTTTTAGTGAAGCAAGCTTCCTTAAATTGCAAAGTGTCTGTTTTTTTTTGTCTTTGTTTTTATGACATGCAGTTTTGTAGATATACTATCTCAAGGCTTAGCTTCTGAAGTCTATTACAAAACCGACACTACCGGCTCGAGCATGATGACAACCCTTGTGATCAGCTGCATAGCCATCTTGCGACGCAAATTCTGAACCGCGGTAGAGCAAAACGTACGACTGATCGAGTCGCAAGAGCAGTTCCGATAAGTACGGTAAGACATCTACGGCTGTTTTACGGCTTTATTTTTGCAGATATCAACACATCCTAGGAAATATTAATCCAGAAGGGTGTAGCGCATTTAGCATGGATGTAGAAGAGCTATATTACTCTATGCCCCATGATGAGCTCATGAAGAGCGTAAAAAAATGTATTTTTGAACGCAACGATGAAACAAGGTTTAGGATTAAAAGTGGAGTCTCAGTAGAAGGGTCACTTGAGCTGTTGTCCCTGTATCGAAAATCCACGTTTATTGATTGGCAGGGTAACGTATATGTACAAAAGTTAGGTGTACGTATAGGTTCAAGAGTGGCCCCTATGCTGAGCAGTATTTTTCTAGGTAAAGTTGACAGGGCCCTTGAGCACAGGCTGGCGAAAAACACCAAAAAAGTTGTTAGGTATGTAGATGATTACTTGGTTTTCGTAGAGAAAAAAGATTTTAGTAGAACAATGAGTGAAGTGTTAAGGACGTTCGTGGAGCAAGGGCTAGGACTTCGCTTCACCTGTGAGACTCCTAAGGAGTACAAAATCCAGTTTTTAGATCTCCTAGTTGACGTGAAAGAAGATCATGTTTGCTGGATGCACCACCCCAGATCCACAAAGAACTTACTAGACTATCGTTCGGCACACTCAAAGCTCGTAAAAAATGGTATTGCATATTCTTGCTTACAGTCAGCGTTGACAAAATCCTGTTTCCATAAGATGAAAGAAAGCTTCTCAGCACAGGTTGCTAGACTCAGAAACTCTCATTTTCCTGACTCAGTTATTACTTCAGCTTGCGACAAGGTGACTCGGTACATCAAGGTAAGATTTCAAAAAACCTGACAAAGAAAAAGCCAAGATAGACAAAAAGAACGTCGCCGTTATACCCTATATCCATCGTCTTTCACACGGGTTAAAGGGAGACGCTTCGAGGTATGGGGTCAACGTAATTTTTTCAGCGAGAAACAAACTGAGCAGGATTACAAACGTGGTTAACAAGCGTGCTGGCAGGAAAAGTAAGCCAGAACTTTTTGGATGTCACGTCAAGCATGGCATGAAGTTCGTGTCCTGTGCACAGGGGACCGTGGATGAAATACATTTCTCTTGCGGTAGAAAGTTCATTAAAAGGTAGCGCGTACTCCCATTTAGCTGTCCACTGCCGTCATTGTGGTTGTGAGCCAAGATTCAGTGACACAAACGTGCTGTTTCAACCCAAAGATCAGCTATCGAGGGAGTTAGTAGAAGCTTACCATATAGCAAAATGAAAACCCGGGTGCGTGAGCCAACCATCCGTTAACCTAGTGGACAGTGAGATAGTTTTTTTTGGACATGGGTTGACCAGAGAAGATCGAGATTGAAGATCGAAGAAAGAAGAAAGGAGGAAGAAGACGAGATGACTTATACCCTGTGCTGGTGTGTTTTAATTTGATGTGATTTATAATGTTGCGCGCTAAATGACGAATGACTGGTGGAAGAGGAAAAAGAAGCAGTCCTCGCGTGATTTTTATGTATGTTTTCAGAATAGATAGTTGATAGTCAGCGCCTCGTCCTGTGTGTTCTCTTCTCTTTGTCCGTGTGTTATTCGCGCTCTTTTTCAATATGGATTATTACCAACTAGCCCAACTTTCCATTCTAATAAAGGATCCTCAGTCTAGATTTAGGAGACCTTTCAGAAAGGTCTGGATATCATTCAAGACCACCTCCATGTCATTGAACTCTCCTGCTCCCCTGAAAAAACCCGAATATGTAGTATTCACCAACGAAAGCGGACCCAGAACAGAGGACTCACGCGCACTCATCAAACTTCAAATCAACGACAGCGTCATCCCTAGACGCCACACCATTCGGATCCTAGGGTTCCTCGTGCAACAAGACGGGAAAGCAGACGAATGGATCACACGTATCACTATTATCATCATCTGAAAAATGGCATATATGCCATACCAATGGCGGCTTTCTATTTACTGAGGAAGGAACATGTTGAAGATACTCCTAAGCTGAGGCTTCGAGGCCTATACATTCTAGACGTTAGCACGTTGCGAAGCCGGAATTGAATGCAAGCGCTGCGTAAGCGTTCATTTCTCTAATTCGGGCCCAGTGAACCTGTTAGTGGCAAAAAAATCGACCTCGAAACCCTTGACTTATAGAACTTCATCAAGGCGTCTGTCTGGGCTGGCGCTTTGTTCTGACTGGTTGCGTCTTTGTGGGAATCGACACTAGAAGAGATGATCCAGAAAAACCTGTAAAGCGAAGAGTTTATTCTCGTCTGCCGTTGACATGCAAAAGTGACGGTGCCCGATAAAATACTGCAGGCTACGGGTTCATTGCCACCATTCGTATGGCAAAGGTAAACTGCCATTTCAGCCACCAGATGGCACTGAATTTCGGAAAGGGTCTATTCACGAAATCCTCGGAATGATATCAAGAGAGACGAGAAGAGGCAGATGCCTTTCAAGAACACGAGCTTCGGAAGATCATAGAAGCGATAATATACACCCGAGTCTTCTCTGCCATCCCATACCTTCGCCTAACCAAAACCCAAACACAAAAGGTCGAGGCCCTACTGCGAAGAGCCACGCGACTCGACTCGTGAGTCTCCGCTTTCACCCCAACCGCTTCATCTGCCAGGCCGGTCGTTTAACTCTTTATGAGAACTATCACTTTACACAAACAGGCCCAAATCCGAAGTCTCTAATCGTCTAACAAGGACGCCAACTCCAGACACTCCAGGGATATGACACCAGTCACCTTCCCACGATACCAGCCCCCTAGCTCATTGGGACGATCTTGCCCGCCTCTCCGTCAAGCCTATCTCAAGAAACGTGTCTCCTGAACAACACCAAGAACGCCGAGAGCACCAAGTAACTCTTAAGACCCAAATATTTACCACGAGCGTAGATGTTTGCTACACCGATGCCACCTATATCTCAAATACGTGTCAAACAGGGATCCACGGCCGGGGCGTCGACGTAACGCGAACCTACGCCGGAGTCCCCTCGACAACAGCAGCTGAGGCGCTGGCCATCATGGAGGCAATCACAGCCCCCCATCATCACACCAATCAGGTACTCATTCGTATCGACAACCAGAGTGGAAGCAGAAGATTCAGGGAAGGAGAACTCCCTAACCACATACACAGCACCCTGCAAGGCTACCTCCACACACACACCCCGATATGCACATCACGATCGAATGGGTGCCGAGCCATCTGAGCCTGGGAGGGATTTCAGCAGCTCACGAGCTCCCCCAAGCCGAGTACAAGCTTGGACCTTCCACCCTCTGGCCTCAAGAATGCGACCCATAAGCCGTGGTCCCACTGCTGATACGTCATACAAAAGACAGTCTGCATACAGTATCGAACGGTGTTGTAGCTATTCATGTGACTACTGTAGACTCAAACAGGACTGATTTTCTTCTTTTTGTTTAACCAATCAACATCTAATTGAAAGGCTGCGTCCCATATTTGCTACAATTAAAAACACGGGGATTTTCCCCGTCCTCGTTAGATAATGAGGCGCGTGACGACCTCGTTAGCTGCTTTAACACTAGCGTATATAGGTGTAATTAAATGTAATTAACGTGTATGTTGGCTCTGTACAAATCGACCTTGGCACAACAGGATACGCGTGCGTCATTTTTGGACGCACTTTGTGAACGCGTCACTCATTATGTCAAGGAATCATGTCACTGTGGTTCGACAGCGTGTAAGTGTGGCAAACAACACAAATTGCATCCGCGAGCAGACACCTGCCTGTGATATAGATGTGGAGTATTTGATTATCTATGGTGTTATTAATATCGCCGTGTCGGTTACCACACCTGACCTAGACTCAGTATCCCCGGCTGCATTGGTCAAGTCGGTGGAGCGCAATCGCAAAAAATTTCATCTACAGTAAGCTTGGTTTTGAATCGCAAAGCACATGTAACCCAGCCACTTCCTATTGAATTATATGATGAACTTATGATCAGAATAGAGCAGAAATATGTGAGTAGGTGGGGTGTTTATATACTGCCTATTTTCTACTCGTAACGTAGAAATATTGTCTCAAACCTTACCATAACTTTCATTATATAACACTATTTAATGATCTTTTTTTTTCTTTTTTTTTATATAAATTACAAGGAGAAAGTACTCTCGAATTTTAGGTTTCATGAATCATAAAAGTTTCTTCTCTGGCACGTAACAAAATAGAAGTAAGCTTTTTCCTTGTATGTACTAATATTATTTCAACGGATGATTTGCTTAGATTTATTCCTTTATTCGGGAAACTTTAGTCTCAATAAACATGTACATTTACTAGATGTACTATTTACTCTTGGTGCGCGTAAATAAAGAGTAATAAATTATTTTAAATAAATTAATTCAAACAACAAACTCGTTGTGAATAAATAACGGAAGCTCTTCTGGCCTTGCAGGCCCAAACAAATTAAGTTTCAGTTTCTCGAGATCAAAGATCCTATAAAGGTTCACGTAGCCTAACGAGTTGGACAATTTTACAAACGGTAGGTGAAGGATTCATTTGCGCCTACTGAAAGCAGCAACTGTGGTGTCACTTAATAGAGCCTTTTCAAACTAGAGTGCCTCAAACATCCGCGCCATCGCCTGTCCGCCATTTCTTGATCAGGTGCTCTAAGCGCGTATTGGACGCGAGGGTTTCATCAGCGTTCGGCGTGAGCTCGGCTCGACTCGCATTGGTCCCGAGTGCTGCGTCAGCATTCGGCGAGGACTCGGATCCAATCACACGCTACGTGTACAAGGAATGGCGGCCGCCCATGTTGCTCGATGAGCTTTTGAAAAGGCTCTATTACCGGGCTGTATTTGAAACTATGTCATACAGAATTTCTGTCAGTTCTGCAATGCGGTTATTGTGTGATGTTCATTTTATATTTTAGGGAGAAAAAGTTTTTTAACCAGATTCGTCGGGTTAACGCTTTCTCCACGATGTAGGAATAAAACCTTGGACGATAATTTTGCGAGGTATGTTTTAGCAACGTACACTGTCACCGTGACACTAAATTCTGACAGAACTTGGGATATAAATCATGGAGAAAAATAAAAGCCGATCCCTTTAACTAATTTGTATCAAAAACTTAAGGCGCAAACCTGCTGGTGAATGTTTAAAATAATTTAAGGCAAAACCCGGAGACTGGGGAAATCTCCTGTGCAGGTGTTCTCACTTTCTTTCTTTTATCTCCTAGTTTGGGGGGGGGGGGGGCGAGGGGGAGGGGGGGGCACGGAAATTGTATATGAACACGAGCTTCTGTGAAATACAATTCAGCTGTGTTTGAGACTACGGTGGGTTTTGTTGTCCTTCGTCGTTACCCTAGTCTCGTGGCTTTGTCTTAAAATTATTTGCATCACTTCGGTTAAACGTTTCGTGAAGATTTGCTAATTTGTTTTTAACTATTTTTTTCTGGAATTGCTGGCAGTGTTCTTGTTCGTGGCATTACTCCTCTCTTGTGCATCTTTGGCCCATGGAAACATGCGTCCCAACATCGTATTTTTATTCGTCGCTGATCTGGTTTGTATTATCACAGCACGTCAAAGTGACCTCACATTCGTTTAATTGAGATTTAAGCAGTGTAAGTTCGACTTCCGATGCATTTCAGTGTTGGAAAGTACTTAAGTAGATTGTACTTAAAGTACTACTTGAAGTATATTTAGAAAACTTGTGCTTCACTTTAAGTAGGTTCTCTGAGTATGTCTTGTACTTCACTTAAAGTATTTTTTTTTCTGGTACTTTCCGAGGAAAGTACAACTCCCGACTTCAAAGTACATTCCACAAATTTGGTTTAGTTAAATTTGTGTCACAAAATGATGCTTTGTCAACTCCGAAGAAATACTGGGAGGGATAGTCTACTCTCACCAGAAACGTGAGCAGACGACACATCGCTCCGCTTGGTTCTGGGGGCGGCTTTCCCGTAGCTTTTTGAACTCTCGCTACCTCCCTCTAGTTCAGTGCAAGCAAGGAGGTTTAAAATATTAGGAGAGCAAAATGTATTCATGATGTAACACCTGAGACATGTGGTGCAGAACAATTAAGAAACTTTCTAGTCAAAAAAAAGAGACAACAGAGGAGAACATCGCAATGTTTTGAGACATATTCTGTTGTCTTTTCCTTCGACTTGAAAACTCCTTATTTTTTCGAACCCGAATCTCAGGTGTCACATTATGATTAATTATCACCAGCTCGCTTGTACACTCACTGTTTTTCCCGTTAAGGAGAGGACACTCCTCTACGAGAGGATTGCTCGCAGAAGCTACGGGGCTGACGTCATGCTTTCTCAGAGTACGTCTAACCCCTTTGGGTGCTACAAGCCAGTCCAAGCGGCACCAAATTCAGAAGTCTTTCCAGCTTCTGAATTTGGCGCCATTTCTGAAGATAACCACTCTATGGCCACTCGCTTTTTTTAATATTCACCGCTATTTCCGAAAATAAGTCATGCACCCCTGATTACCCTTTGGGCAATGCATGCCAGTTAAAAAATCACTGTGGAGGGTAGTGAAAGGACATTATGAAATATTGTATTTAAAAAAATGAAAGACGTTTACAAATCTCTGTAATGCCGAATTAGAGCGCAGCTCTTGAGGAGGAGAAGGGGAGGGTACGGAGGGGAGGGTATGCCCCTTCTCCCCCCCCGTACCCTCCCCTCCTCATCTCCTCCCATTTAGCGAGAAATTTAGCAAACATTTCCCCACTAACTTTAGCTGAAAAATTTCTCCGCTAGATTTAGCGGGAAAATGTCCCCGCTAACTTCAGCGGAGAAACGTCCCATGTAACAGAAGCGGAGAAACGACGCCAACGCCGCTCAACCCGGAAACGGGCGCCTAAGAGCTGCGCTCTAAAAGTACTTGTACTTTACCTTGAAAGTACATTGTATTTATAGTACTTTACTTCAAGTACATTGCACCCAGCGTACTTACTGCTTTACTTGAAGTACATCACGTCTCGTTTACTTTGTACTTACTTAAGCTACTTTTTAGATGTACTTTACCCAACACTGATGCATTTCAATGCTTTAATTCCTCTAAATGAGTGTACCACCATATACCAAAAATGGCTTCCACTTAAAATGTAGCAGGAAATTGAATCAGTATGTAGCTACAGACCAATTTAGGCTTTCCATCCAAATTTAACGGGGAAATTAAATTGATATATGACCACCCGCTAGTTCAAGTTTTACCGCAATATTTAGTGGGGAAATATAATGTGGTGTATTGTTATGTACCAATTCAGGTGTTTCCGCTAGATTTAGCTATCGATGTGCTTACGAACGGACGCAGAGTGGAATGAGTGTTATCGCATCTAATAAAACATTACGTGAGCGGATCGTTGAGCGCCCTTAACTCCTCTTCTATCCGTCTCCCTTGTTTCCCCGATGCCCCCGCTGTGTACAGGGCTGGGACGAAGTGAGCTTCCACGGGTCTGCCCAGGTCATACCCCGAACATGGACACCCTCGCCGCAGACGGCATCATCCTGAACAACTACTACGTGCAGCCGTCCTGCACCCCGTCCAGAGCCGCGCTCATGACGGGGCTCTACCCCATCCACACCGGTACACTCAAATGTTCTGGCCACGTGCATTCCACACACGGTGTCCATACCTTACGCCAGCGTACACTAGGGTGGTCAGCACCATACCTGCATGTGTTCATACCATGAGTACGTCTGCCCAGGACGCCCATACCACACGCATCTTTGTTCGCGTGTGTCTATACACTGTTTTTCGTTTGGGGTGTTTACTTTTAGGTCAAATATATTTATTTTTAACAAAGTAGTGAAAAGTAGACTGATATATATACGGCCTGCCCGGTTGAGTTCTACGGCCGGGGAAATAATATAAGAGAATTATCCTTACGATAAGTCGAATATTTAACTAAAGTCTGCTAATTATATTTTAATTAGTGAAAATAAACATGTAGTTTTAAGATAGCAACTTCACGAGCGTCGTCTCAAACCACTAATCAATCAATTATAGAGACATTTGAAGCACGTGGTAAGCGTCGGGGTGCGCTAACGTTTCTCCTCCAGCGACAGGCGTAATGCTGGCGGCGCATAGCGCAAAGATTATCGACCGCGTTTTCAGAGTCTCGCTACACGAGTGGAACCTCTAGCACACCCCCGCGCTTGAAACGTGCTGTGAAAGTTTTCTAAAATTGTCTCATTTAGTTGTTTTAGACGACACTCCTAAAGTTTCTAATTGCAACTATATGTATATGTTTACAAATTAAAATGTCAACAGATTCTAGTTACTTATGAGACTTACCCTGAGGATTATCCAGCATATACTATATTCCCCTGGCCGATAATTCACTTGCACAGGCAGAGAATGGGTTAACCTTTTCTTGATCCTTTCAGATAAATATGTTTGAATTAAAATCGAACACCTTGTGTACCACATACGTCAGTCCGTATCAGCCCTGTACGAGATGTTGTATTTCAAGATCCTTGTGGTATTATTTCGGTGTCTTTCAAATACATTTCGTCCCAGAGTATATTTCTACCCTATCTTAATTACATTTCTTAGTATCTCAAACACAATTTTCATCCCATAGAAAAAACTAATTTCGCCAGAACCATTTACGGAATCAGGGATTGTCGAGACTCCAGGGAAAAAGCTTAACGGATTGAAAACTTGGATTCAAATTATGGAACACAGAACTTGAAAGAAAAAAAAAAACGCAAAACGCAGTTCCCAAATGTCAACAGAAGCTCGAATGGATAATCCCAAGTACGCCCACCTCTATGTGTCCTCTTGTTTTGTTTTTTAGGTTGCTATTGTAATGGCACGTCACGCACACGCTTCCAGTGCCGTTTCGCGCCATATAGCTTTTGCACATCGCTCGACGCTGTGGGGAGTGATGGGTTAACGGAAGAGACTGGTTGAGTTATTGGTGCAATCGGAATTTTGATGATAGTCTGCCATACTATGAACGTAACAGCCGAGAATTGGTCCACGGCGTGCAGAGCCCGCTGCTGGTGGAGCTCGAGATCCTTGAGTTCAAATTGGTGACTTGCGCGGATTACGGGTTTTTTTCTCGAGCGCATGTAAGAAGCTGGGAGCATGATTGCTACGCTCGAGGAACACAGAAACGAACTACATTCTGTAAAAAAGGTTCCCTAGTCGAGGTTTTAAAACACGCTTGATTTAGACCGGACACAAGTCACAGTGTGAATAAACCTGAATTTTTGCTAGTGCGTAATATTCGCATTAATCCAATTATTCAAAAACTTGAATACTAGGGATCCGAAATTCCGGTCGAAATATTTGATGAGTGATTTCCTCGATTCTAGTTTTAAAATTCGAGTATTTGCACCGGGCGCGTAGCCGGGGGGGTGTTCAGGTGTCAGAACACCCCCCGAAATTTTACATATTATTATTATTATTATTATATATATATATATATATATATATATATATATATATATATATATATATATATATTTATTTATTTATTTATTTATTTATTTATTTATTTATTTTTATTGTGTGTGTGATTGCACGAGCACGCCTGAAACACCCCGAAAATATTTCCTGGCTACGCCGCTGATTTTGCACACCCCTATTATATTGGGTCACGGCTCATGTTGGCCACTTAGAATTATAATGGAGAGTTTGAGCCTCCGATTATATTGTTTTGAGCACCTACTAGCATTACTAGATCATTTATACTTGGACTGACGCTGATAGAAAGAGCGTGAACAACCTGGAGATTATGTAGAATATATGAACAGCAAGTATCATACCCGGAAATCCAGCTTCAATACTGTACTATTAATAAAGTGCAGGCGGGTGAAAACAAGGTATAGAATGTAGGAATGAATAACGCCTATATGAAATGAACAATATAAACGAATATCAGTAAATTGCTTGCAGTGCTTACTATTGCAAAAGTTAGATTGCATCTTTCCGTTAGTCTACTCTATACAGTGACAGGTTTTGTCTGGAAATCCTTGACCGAGTAAAGTGCTGTTCTTGAGGCTGTCTGGAGGTACGAGAACATCCACCAAGTCTTGAGGATGGTCCTCAAGAGGAGATGTCTTATGTCTTGAGGATGGCCTTCATACTTGGATTAGATCAAATATGAGGGTGCTGTCAGGAACACAGCCAGAAGAAGGGCCACATATAGTGAAGGCATTTTTAGCGGTCTGTGAGGGTTTTAAGTGAGCTAAAATATCTATGATTCTTCCTAACTCGTAAGAAACTAGCCAGGGCGTTGCTGTTGTACAATTTGCGAGCAACTCTTCTGAAATAGTTTTTCGTACAAAGAAGAACACATCAACTTTCTTGGACAAGAACAGTGGGTCGATGTCTGTATCCTCTTCTATACAAATTAGGGCATACTCGGTGGCAGTGGACACGTTTGAACAAACCTTGGTATGCACCGATATATGACGCTTTTCCACCTGGGCTGTCACTGTAATTTCATCGGTGTACCGGAACTCGGTCTCACTGTTAATCGGTCACTGTTTAAAAGTACTTTCTGGCTCGACGCCTCACTCGATTCATCGTGAAATTAGAGAATTGTTCTTGTTTTTGGGGGGGGGGGGGGGGGGGGGGGGGGGGGGGGTATTTTAAACCGAAGAGACCGATATGCGAAGCTCGCTAGTTTTATTATCGTTCTGTTTTTTTCTTTTTTCGCAAACAAGGTAAACACTTTGTCACACATTAAGAATTCAGAGGCTGGAGAGATGAATGTGTAAGCCAGCCGCGTAAAGCAATCGATGGTTTGACCTCGAAGGCCCGCGGGTACTGTCGCCCTGAGCAACCTGATCTGGCCAAAAATAGGGGTGGTTCATTCTGGTTTAAACAAGCTTAACGGGTGTATTATTTTTAACTGTTTCGTGTAAGATTTTTTTTTTAGGGATACGGTTTACCTTAGCCGGTAAGCCGGCTCCACCTGGTCCGCGACAAAGCGGACCGGACAGAACCGGTCAGTCGAACGTGACCAAAACATCGAATAAACGCATAAATGCTCGAAACAGCCGGGAGCTGATTTCCGCTCCCGTCTATCGAACGTTCATTCAACGCAAAGGTTACCCGCACGTGAGGCGCGCCATTAAACCATTACCACCTGAAAGCAAGGCCTGACCGATGACGTCATGGCTGAAGATCCTCGCCCCGGGCGACATACGCACTGAAGCGAGAGCACGCGCGGCGACACGTGCGTCTGGCGTCACCGCGCGTCCGGACTCGTTTTGAGCGTACCGAGGAAGGGCAGAGGGGATTCCACCCCCCCCCCCCCGACAACTACCCTCCCGCCACTAAAGCCGTAGTGACACTGTTCACACGTCGCACAAAGGACGGCGTTCGCTGTAGACATGATAGCCCGAATGCGAATCGCAAGTTCGTCCTTCTTTTTTCTTTTTGCAGGAGTTGTGGTGACGTCAGGACGACGCTGAGCTCTGATTGGCTCCGATGAAGGGATAGAGGGTAGACCTCAAGGCAGCTTGCTTGGAGGACGAGCCCGTATCCTTCGATCAGAGCCAACCAGAGCTCTGCGTCATCACCTGACGTCACCGCAACGCCTGCCGAAGAAACCGAACCAGGCACCGCGTTCCGCATTATCTGCGGACGCGCCTCAGGCATGTTCCAAGCATGTTTGCTTCGCCAAGGTTGTGACCATGTCCGCAGGCAGTTTTTCGTATGACCAATGCGACAGTCATAGAAGGCAGAAGTCAGACCAGTGTTTCTACCAGACTGTCTTTTGTATGGTGTATACGTAGCAGCACTGTGACCACCGCGGCAGAGGTGACTCGGTCAAAATGCGAACCAAAGTAAATGGCTGATATCTATTTGAGGAGACTAAATACGAGCACTGCAAAAAATACCACCTTCTCGGCGGACATTCAGCGGGTTGGCTGTTGGTCGGAGCAACCTTGTGCCCTGATGTCATCTTCGTTTTCGAGGAGGTTTCCTCGTTCGATACTGCCACTTCTTTCGCCAGGGTTTTCCTGCTGCGTTGTTCAGCCGTGCCAACGGACGTTATGTTTTAGCGGCTCTAGTTTTCGTAAGTGCTCTTCGGCGATCGTACCCGGATTATTGACTCCTTCCTGCCCGCTAAGCGCGTCGTGGTGCCAAAGATGGCATTCAATGGCGGCCGCAGCGCAGCGCGAGCTTGCGATCAGCTTCCACAACAAGTTTCAGTAAACCTTCGGTTGTTAGTCAGCGTGCGTCACTGTGTCCAGTACTTGTGCACTTTGTGTCCCAGTCTTTTTCGCGCTTTTTTTTTTTTTTTACTATGAAGCTTCCACATCGCTTCTGGCAACGTGCACTTGCACACCAACAAGATTGCGGTCTCTTCTCGGAAGGTAACTGGAGTGCTCGTTCTGAGCCTGGGCTCGTCGTGGCAAACTCGCCTTTCGGCCGGCAACTTTATGAATCCGTATTAGCAGTGCCGATACAGATGTTTGATATCTGCCAAAGCGATGGCAGTAAAACAGGCGTAGCATCCTACCTGACTGATCGGAACTGCTCTTTGCGACTAGGCCAACCGTTTGTTTTACGGTATGCTCGCACTGGTGAACTCTCCGTCACACGATGGCCATGCAGCTGATCACGAGGGTTGCCACCTTGCTCGAGCCGGTAGTTTCGGCTTCGCCGTAGACCTCGAAATACCACTTCGATGCCCAGGATATCTACAAAACCACACCAAGCGTCGAAAAAAAAAGGCCGACACTTCCGTAATGTAGGAACACTTCTTCACTGAACATCCGCCGCAAACCCAGAAAACCAACATATTTACCGGAGTTGCCCGCTGCAGCAACGCCTAGTCCGCCTTCGGAGGGCGGGAACGCAGCTTGTGCGGCAATCATCCCGAGTCATTGGTCGCTCGGAGGATATCTCGCGAAGTTCGCTTTCCGTGCGAAGCAATGGCCACCGGTCTGACGCCACGCGCAGAGCGAACACCGCCCGGCAAAAAAAACCTGGTCGCGTTTCGGCGTTCGTAGAGTCCACCTTTAACATGACACAAAAGAGAACGTGCGACTCTTCTTTCAACCACGCACAAAAGAAGGCTCGGAATGCGGGACGTAAGCGCCTGTACCCCAGTTACAGCTCACCACGGACCACAGAGGAGGCTACTAGCCATCAAGCCAGTCCCATTCCGTGTCGCGTGACCTTCAGGAGGTGCTGCTAGCGAAGCACAGGTTCGTCATCACGCGGCACGTTAAACAGCGCTGGATTGGTCTGGATAACTCGCAGCATCCGCTGCGGTCCATCGCAAGCCGAGAACGGGTAAGAGCAAGAGCTGCGCAGTCTACCGAAGCAAGGTCTGGGATGACAAGCGAAAGCGGACGCAGTCCACTGAAGCGAAGGTCAAAGGTGCCGAGCGAAGCGCCTGGCTCGTCACGTCACGAGCTAGAAAAAGCTAGTCGCTGAGTTCCCTCTTTGTTCTTATATTCCATTTCCTGTATGCCGTTGTATCCCCACTCATAAAACTCGAATG
Organism: Ixodes ricinus; assembly: GCA_037355805.1. NCBI lineage: Eukaryota > Metazoa > Arthropoda > Arachnida > Ixodida > Ixodidae > Ixodes > Ixodes ricinus. The sequence goes on from JAZHYW010014174.1 coordinate 38,947, forward strand.
CCTCAGTCACACAAAAAAGCTAGGCAGTTTAAAAAGAAATGGGGTGTGTGTATATTTATACAGCCTAGAACGTAGTCTGCCTCAACAGGCGACTTGTCTCCCAGCTGTGGATGAGAAATTTAGCCAGTGCAGTACAACCGCCAGCCATGGGGTATTTAACGTGCACCACGCAGTAGTGATACATAGTGAGTTTCATCAAACGATATTTGTGTGATAGACCATAGCCTCCTGTATGACTGACAAGCCTGGCAGATCCCTTGCGCCAGAGGCGGCCGCCGAGATGCAAAAGGTGGAGCGGCACACAACGGATCAGAGGAAAGCCACGTGACTGGCGCCTCGCTGCGGCGGGACGCCGAAACGCACTTCTCCCGAGCGAGACAAGTGTGCTTCGGGTCCTCGCCGCTGCAAAAGCTGTGCGCTGACGTCCAGGTTCTCCGAAGAAATGGCTCCCTGATGCTCTGTGCTACTGGATACTCGCGCTCCAAATCTGCGACGGGGCACTCTATGGTTTCGTCGTCGAATTGCTAAGCTTTGTGAGCATAAAGGAGGCTATTGGCGAGACGAATCGGCTCGCGATCTGTCTGGCGCGTGGAATGCGCTGCGCCTGGAGTGCCGCGCACTGACTGGCCGATCGACGAAACGTCATTCGATGAAAGTGACATGAGGTTGACAGTCTGGCGAGGGTGCATAAGTTGGACACGCGGTGAGAAAGCAATGCGTTCGACGAGAATCGCCGACCGCGTTGCTTAGGCCAGCGCGGCGCTGCGATCGGTCCCAGCGCTTAAACCAGCGCGCAGGTCGAGCGCGGCGCCTGTCCAGTGCGGCGAGAGGAGATCTCGCCGTCTTTCTCGCTCGAGTGTCCGAGAGCCCCCGCAATGATCTCAAGTGAGGTTTTAATACGTGCAAATAAATGAAATCATAAGGCTTCCTGTCGTGGTCGACGATTTGTGATTTACACGCAGCCTAGCACTATCCCCATGCTGAGTGCTAACACTCGCCCACAATTTCCTACGCAGAGTGAACAGACCCATGGTAGGCATCCTCCCGGCGCCCCTTTCAAAATCCCCCCTCCCCCTTTTTCCTAAGATTGATAATCCTGGATAAACCACTGGTGGCGGTGGTGGCATTACTTCCCGTAGAGATGTATCCGCGGCCGATGTTCATTTCCTCAGACGCTTACACACAATACGTTCGGAAATGCGTTAAACCCATATCTGAACGGCTCAGACAATGAGCTGCTGTAAATAAGAGTATGTTCCTTCCTTCCTTCACATATGTGCAGGTCTTTGGTTTATTCTGGTTCATGTGAAAAATTGAATGTATCTCTCGGAGAACGCGGACGCCTACAAGGTTTGGTCTGCATCAATGCGTCGTTGAATAATAATAATAATAAAACAAACAATTCTTGCTTTATAAAATTCTTTGTTTTTTAAGATAAGCGTTCATACCTGTTTCGTGCTTTCCCACTTGGCGTTTGAGAAATCTCCTAGCACGATGCGTCATACCACCGGGATCATGTGTACTTTTTGTCTGTTTCCTCTGTATTTTATTTTTTATTTTTAGCTAGGTCTATGTTGCCGATTCTGTGATCGCCCGATGCAACAGGCTTAGCCATCACAATTCGGTCGAATGCAGTCCGCATTCATTGCTGCGGGATTTTGCGCTTGCGCACAATACTCGACCCTCAGGCGAACGTACGGCAGACCGCAAAGTCGAACCTGGTCGAGCTCGAACCTTGGCGGGTTCGCGCCATCTTGATACCTAGGTTCGAAACCAAATTTCAACCACTGTTGTGTAGGCGCTACCGGGATAAAACGTAACGAGATACAGTACTCGCTCCTTGCATATAAAAGGAACGCGTTACGGACCTACGTTACCTCAGAACAAAAATATCGCGTTACCGTTACCGATCAAAAGTAACGCACGTGACTTTTACGTTTCTTTTTTCTGAATTAAAGCGTTTTATTACTAGACTGGGACAAAAAGCGTAGGCGTGGGGTTTTTATATAAAGTGGAAGCGTTTGCGCGGGGAAAAAGAGGCAAACTTTCGGAAGTTTGTGAGGTGACTGTAAGAATTCATATGACTCGGCGCCTTGAAACACAAAACAAAAATTTAACCGTGATCGGCTTTTTTTTATGTTGCGGTAAGTTGTAACGAGTGACGTAAGTACGCTACCCGTTACTCGAAACAAGTAACGTAAGTACGTTTTGTGTTACTGTTTTGAAAATGTAACAAAAATGCTACTACGTTACCGGCAAAAAAAAAATGCGTTAGCGGCGACACCAATTTAAACTATGCAGAAACGTACCAACAAATGAATTACTGCGAATAAAAATAGGACTCGTCAGGAATTCGAACCCGAGACCTCCCGCACTTAAAGCGAGATCCTCTAGAGTCCGCCGGTGATACCATACCCACGAAGATAACGAGCACCGTTACGGTACATTTTTGGGGATGCATGATGAATGGAGTTTTCGTAGATCGTTTTCGCGGTCCCGCAACGCTCTCCGCAGCCCGCTACGGTACCCGGAACTCTACACTCAAGGCTATCGGCGCGCAGACGCAGTAGCGTCTTCTTTGTTGCGGAGTGCTTAGCGGAGGGGGAAACGCGGTCTACGGAAACTCCTAATAGGGAGTTATAGTAGACCGTGTTTCCCCCTCCGCTAGCCCTCCGCTACGAAGAAACCGCCACTGCGCCTGCGCGCCGACGGCCTTGGCTGTAGAGTTCCGGGTACCGTAGCGGGTTGCAGCGTTGCGGGACGTTGCGAAAGCGATCTGCGAAAGCTTCCTACTGACTCAATTGGATCGTAGGGTCGGTTGCAGTAGGACCTAAAGTGAAGCGCAGTATAATGACACTTTGTGACGTGCCAGAAAGCCTGGTTTATTTTTCCCAGAATTTGCACCTAGTCAAATAAAGAAAAATAGAAGCAAATTTCCTTAAGAACAGCTAAAATGGTGTATTATATACCGTACTTTACCGTCTATGTGTCGCAGTCCCCCACCCCTGTAAATGGCTGTATTCTGAAAAATATAAAGTTCGTATAAAAGTGAATGTACGGTTGGCGCGGCAAAATTGCAGTCAAAAGCCTCCGCATTTGTGTATTGTGGTTGCATTACGTGCGCCAGCGAGAGCAAGTTTCGATATTCTCGTCAACGAATCGTACGAGAAATATAAACGTCTCGAACACCCGAGACTACAGGAACAAAAGGTGGACAACAAACACGCGGGTCTCAGTGTGTCGTCCGATTTTTGTTCCCATAGATTCACAGGTGTTCAGATGTCGAAAGTTCACCAGCTCGTCCGCATGTTCTTCGTTATTATTTCCATGGAGTGTGGCAGTTCGCAGTTCCGGTTCATACTTGCAAAAACAAAGTGGACATAAGATGGAAATTGTGAAGAAAAATAAAAACGTGAGATCTACACAAAAACAAAAACGGTATATTATAAAAAGTAAAAAAAAAAATGTTTTTTTTTCGGGTGTCAAGTTATTTTTGTGTTATGTTATCTGCCTGACATCGAAGGCGCTCATTTGGGGAGCCAGTGGTTCAAGAGAGTCTGGCATACTGTGTTCGCGCTTCTTGCTTCGTGATTGGTTCTTTGGCGGTCTAGCCGGCCAATGCTGCAATATCATTGGCTGTGGAGCGGTAATGAGATGCGTGGGGCTCACCACGTCCTGCGTTTCTCTACGCTGTCAGCGACTCTAGCGGGATGTAGGGCCTTTCAGAGGTATTTCGGGTATATCGCGAAGCTGTAGGAAGAAAAGAAAGAAAAACAATTGTATGGAAAATTGTTCAGCAATTGTGTTGCATACGTGAAACGTTCTTATGGGACATTACAGGCCTACACGCTAATTCAGTTTCTCCGCTAAATTTAGCGAGGAAGTTGAATTCGTGTATAGGTCACGTGATGTCGATTTTCCCACCTAAATTTAGCGGGAAACTGAATTGGTGCGTAGATCACGGAACGTTAATTTTCCCGCTAAATTTAGCGGGGAAATTGACGTCAGGTGACCTATACACCAATTCAAGTTCCCCAAAATTTAGCGGAAAAAATTGAATTAGTGTGTAGGTCTGTGATGTCCCACAATGCAACACCGCGCGCGTTGCATTAGGGGATGGCACAGGCCACGGCTTTACGAAATCCGGAGCAACTAGCCAAAGAACGTTTCACGTAAAAAGCAAATCCTGCAATGCAGTACAAGCACTGAAAAAAAAAAAGGACGTGAAGGTAGAGGATTTTTGTTGTGTTTTCGAGAAAGCAGTATAATATAACTAGGGTGTGTATTTTCCGGTTTTAACCGAAAAACACCGATAAACATCCGTCGGTGACGAAAATACAAAATCGGTTAAAACCGAAAAACACCGGTGGTTGGACATTTTCGCCCTGGTTAAAACCGAAAAACACCGGTCGTTGCATGTTTCCGACCTAGCGAAACCCTTTCCCCGTAGAGGTTCGTCAAACGTGTTATCTCGCCCTCCTTTCTGGGGGTCAAAAGCGTCTAGTTAACGCAGTGGAAGCTAAGCTCTCACACGCCTTTCCCCCATTGTGTCTCCCATGGCCCCCTTTTGTGGAAAAATTAACGCAGTGGAGGGTACGCTCTCACGTGCCCTTTCCCCATTGTGTCTGGCCAAGTGATGTCGGTGTAAGCCATGTATTCAGAGGTTGCTGTAGTTCCTGGAAGACACTGCCAACATTCGTGTCGTACAGGGCTACTGACCTTTGAGAACTGAGATGCGTTCATTGTTATCTGTTTAGTTTCCATGGGCTTTTGGGGAAACGAAAAAAGGGTTTTGTTCTGTAAAAAAATTTCCAGACGTGTTTGAGAAGGCGCGTCCGTCCCGCGTCTGCGGGTTTTCTCAACGTGAGATTTGCTTCCCTTCGTCGAACACTTCAAGTATCGTCGTCACGCGGAGTAGAAGGCCACCAGGATGGGACGCAAGCGGAAAGCTCCGGATGACTACGCTACAGATTTCATGGATGAATCGTCGTTCTGGTTCCGCGTACAAATTGTTAATCCGTGCATAAAAGTGGAGCTGCCAGAGGGATTTGTGCCTTATGAAAATATCTATCGGCTGGTCCTCCGAGACGAGCGCAAGCTGAGTGACCTAGATTCAGAGTTTCTTTGTTACCGCCAGTATGCTGTGACTAGCACCGTTGATCCAGTGTTATTTTGGAAACTTCATTTACCTGACTGGCCACTACTGTCCCAAGCCTCGCTGGACATTTTGTGATTTCCTGTGTCCAGCGCAAATGTGGAGCGTGCGTTTTCAAAATTGCGGGTTGTGAACCGCAAGGAACGTGCTGCCATGACGGATGCAAGCCTCTCGAAGTATGCTTGCATCTACTATATTAACCAAGTGTGAGAAATAGATGCTTCCTCGAGAAGAAGTGTATGAAATATGTGAATAAAATTGGAACTCTCTGTCTGTGATCAATCGCATTTTTTTCCACCGATAATCACCGATTTTAGCCTCGTCGTGAGACGTTCCACCGAAATACACCGGTGTTTCGAAAATAAATAAACACCGAAAAACATCCGCCGATTTTTCTCACAAATAAACACCGGAAAGTACACACCTAAACATACCTTACTTGGTTACCGATTTGTTCGCTACAAGATAACGACTCTCCAGCGATAGGCTGAATTCCGGTTAAGAGACCCTGTTCAAAATCCCGTCGAGGCAACATTGCCGCTCGCCGTTTTTTGGGGCACGAAGCACGTGACTGGTTCCGAGTCCTCGCCGAGCGCTGACGTCAGCGCTCGCGTCCAATCCACGCTCCAAGTGCGTGCCCAAACAAAATGGCGGACTGGGATAATTGACGCAGGAGCGACTAGATGGCACGCTGTGTTGAAAAGTGTCTTGCAATGAATGTACATTCAAATGATAGCAACATTTCTCGTCCGCGTTTGTTTTTGTTGTTGTTTTTGTGGTTTCTCTGGGTTGCAACTCTTTTCTTCTCGTCCATGTTTGTTTTTGTCGTTGTTTTTAAAACGGCGTGTTGTCGTTGAACAGTAGTCATCTTAGTGCAATGCCTGCAATTGTTCGTGTCAACATAAGGAGTGAAACCAACAAACACGGGGATTTTCAAGTTTTACTTTATTTCTAAACATCTTTTTTACGCGGAAAGCCCCGGAGGGGCTTTGGAATAAAAACAATCTATTCTAGCTAAAATCCTGAAACTCTAAACTAAGGAAGTCGGAAGCGAGGGAAAGGAAACAAAAAACGCGACAGACACTCTCAAACAAAACTCGGAGCCTGGTAAACCAACAAAATCGCACCTGGCGGCCCGCCATTATTGTCTTACGATTGATCTTTGAGATGAGCTTTTCTAATGCTCCTTTTATCTTTTCTCCTTTTAGGAAACGAGTGAACTAGCAAAAAAATATTAATTGACGGCATAGAACTTATGGCAGACAGAATTGAATCTGTCGCCCAAGTTCTGCCAACACGTTAGGTTTAACGTGATAGGGTATTAGCGCTCCATCGAGATTTCTATGGTTCAGAAATCAGAGGAGGCTCTTAATATGACCAACTATACTTGCGATAAAAGGCGAAGCACTAGGGATAATAAATAGACGTATAAAAATTCAATAAGCGCGTTTGTGCCTTTATGTTAGCAGTTAATAGATTAAAATTAAGGGCAATATAAAAACAAAATATGATTTTAGCGATGCTGCTAGGAATATACCGCTAGTCCGAGTAACTTATCGGGCATAAGCGAGCAAAGGCGCGATAGGTGCACGCTTTGAATAAACATTCTTGCGAGTCATACCTTCACCACCCTCAGCAGATTAAAGGTACCATGAACTCCAACGTGAGTCAGGTGCAATGAGCGAAGGCGCTTTACAGTGGCAGGCATTTGTGAAAATGTAAAGCATCCGTTTCGTACTGATCATAATGATCTATATATTAACTTCTTAGTACCAAAGCTAATGCCTTTGTATTAACGAGAATAAAAAGGATGCCATTGGTATCCTTTTTAGTCTTAGTACCAAGACCAAAAAGGATGCCACTGGAGTTAGAAACATCATGCCTGTTCATTAGTTATGTATGCATTATAATACGTCACAAAAATTAAAAGCGAAGAGGCTCCTTCGTTTTTTTATGGCCATTTGTGGTCCCTGTAAGGCTTTTGCCTGTTCTTATCCTTCATTACCAAGCGGTTACTTAAAACTACTTCGAGGAGACCGTAGTCGCTATATTAAGGATCCTGGTAGTTAAACCAGTAGCGAGAAGCAGCTGCTTGTAATCTGCCCATACGTTGCTCCGTCTGTAAAATATACATCGCTTCTTGTAGACCATGCAATTCGGCTCGGTGTACCCATTACACTCACCCGTTGGTTCATTGAAAAACTGATCTGCTCCTAATTTGTCAGGTGAAAATTGGAAACTTGAGATATGGCTAGCCTATCTCTCACTGCACTGCAGGCAGATAAAACCTATGTTCGCCAATCACTTCCTTAAAAACGTACTCCGATTTGTCCGTGTTGAGAAAAGCGGCAGGGCACTCGTCCGTAGACGCCCCGGACAGTTCTGCTACTCTTGAATACTTCCAGTGCTTGGCAGCACGGTCCTGATGCTCCGCCATCGAAGAGGTCACGTGATGGAACTCACCCTCCCCCACTTTCTGACTGGTCTGCGGTCTGTCGCGGGATGGCTTCCGCAACCGCGTGAACGAGTCGCGTTCTCTTACGTTTTCCACTGATCTCAAGACTTCTGCTGAGTCATCCTTACGTCCGAAGCCCCGACTACCCGAGAGGACACTGCCTCAGGCGCCGGAAAGATGATGTCCTTGACGACCGCTTCCTCTTGACTGGCTTCGTCCGCTCGACGACTTCGACGTTCTTTCTGTGGCTCCGTGAGGTGAAGGATTCCTGGGTGGTGGTCGAGAACGTCATTTCTCCGGTCACCTTCAGGTTGTCCGAAGGCCGATAGGGCTCGGGTTTCGGAGGAATCTTGACCTCGCAGTAGGCTTCGCCCGACGTGGTCGTCTTGGGCATCGGGTCGTCATCCTCGCCAAGTTTGCGCAGACATGGTTCTCTCTTGATAGGCTTGACTCTGGCCGTCGGAGTGACCTTCTTGAAGGTTTCTCTGGTCGTGGTTGACATCTCTGTGGAACACTGTTCGTTGCGAATCTTGAGGTTAGACGTGGGTCTGAATGGCTGAGGACGTTCGACCGTCACTGGTTGGAAGGCAGCTTGCGTTGTGGTTAAGGCGTCACCGGACTGCCGATGTTGTTTGTCCGATCTGGGGTCAGCACCCTTTGGTCGTGTGTAAGTTTTGAACCTGTCCCGCTTTGTTTTCCTGTAATTTTCTTCTACTCGCTCTGCGTAGCATCTTTGCTCGTGTTCCCATTTTTTGTACTCAGCTTGCGAAGTGGTGTGGTAGTCTATGGTGTCTTCACCAAGAACTATGCTCGATTCTGGTTTTCTGATAGGGTAGCGAGCTTCTACGGATGATGGAACTTCTTTAGAGTAGCCAATCTTGTCTTCGTTTCTGACCACGTAAGAAGAACTGTCTCCGCTCAGTTTCAGCGTCGACACTGGTCGAACCGGCACAGGTACTTCAATGACTGTCTTGCGAGCGTATTCGTTCTGATTGCTGGTATCGAACGTCATGTGTCCCTCGGAGGTGATATTCGGCTTTGGGTAGTATGGCTTTCGGGGTTGAAAGGAGTCTCCAAGACTGTCTTTGAAAGCATCGGCAGTGGTCGTTGTGAAGTCCCGGCCATTCTCACCATCCACAACTCGAAGTGACGTCTCCGGTCGTACTGGTACAGGCTTTTCGAATACCTGCTTATGAGTTTCAGCCTCAGCTTCCGGTCCAAGTGTTTCTCTCCCTGTAAAACTTGTTTTACAGATTCTTTAATGGCAGTAGTTTCGTCAACCTGCGCCCGGCTTCTCTCTGTGATTTCTGCGTGCTGTGGGCACCTCGCTTTCGTTAGTGGCTCTTACAGATCGGGTATCGCCCCGTTTTAAGAAGCCTTCTGCAGTTCCTTCTTCAAGCACTCTTGAGAGATCAGCTGTTGACTCTTTCGTCTGCTCGATTCGTTTTCCCAAACTGCTCTTTTGCTTTCTGAAATTGTCGATGTTAACTGAACGTTTATGTGAATCGCCTGCTTCGTAATGTCGATGGCCTCTCTGAGAGTCAGCCTCTTCAGCAATCGTTTGCGTGGCAGCTGTTGCAGCCTTTTCTCTGCCACGTCCTTGATCGTTTTTAATGATGCCTTTGAAGCTCTGGCATCCTCATGCACCTCAGAACCGGGCTTGCTTTTCTTTTCGTTCTTACGCTTGCTCTGGGGACTAAGGAGACCCTGTATTTCCGCTATCAGCTCTGTGGAATCTTTCCTGCCAAAAAGCGAGATATGTGTCTTGCTCTTGTCGCCATTCTTAATCCTCCTCAGCTCGTCCTCTGTCGCCGTGTACTTCTGGAAAACGTCGTGGCTCTGCGGTCGTCATGGCGCCGCTGCTGTTGCGCGGGTGTCGTGGTTCTTGTAGGCCTCGCTGTTGGTCGTCTTGTAGCTGGTGGGTCCCTCTAACCTCAAGTTCTCTTCTGGGAAGTAGGGCTTTCTGCGACCTTTGAACCTCCGCTTCAGCATGACGTGGTCAATGTCCGGCTGAGTTCTCGTTTCTCTGTGACCCGAAACCAGCCCAGCTGCTTGCCAACGGTCGTCTGCGTCTTCGATGAAGTGAGAGTCCTTCTCTTGATAGTGCCGCCTTCCTTTCCGCGAGGCAGCAGCGCGTGGGTCACTGTCGGCCGAACTGCAGCCGCTGCTGTTTCCGAACAATTTGGACAATGATTTAGGCTTTACGGGCCTCACGCGCTCCATTTTCTTCTTGCAGTACTCCATTTCGTTCGTGGTATGCAGATCCATTTCTCCGGAAGCCATTCGAAGGTTGTCCTTGGGATAGAACGGTATCGGTACATCCGGATGAAAATATGCGTCCATATTTGCCATTGATGTCCCGTGCGTTGATTTCCTTTTTTCTTTGGTGGATCTCGAAACGGCTGTTTTCTTTTTTGTCCTTGTTGATTTCTCGCGGCTTGTAGGGTCCTCCGGCGCCACACCATATTCCTGCATCTCCAGTTTGGCTGCATCTTCCATTCCAATCTTCTGAGTACTCAGGTGTGACAGGTCCTGCTCTTGCTGGTTTCTTGCTTCAAGGTGTGGTTCTTGGCTGGTTACAAGTGATTCTGCGGCTCCAGCAACCTCGCCTTCTGTCCGTCTTTTCTTGGAATCACCTTCAGTTTCGGCAACTTCCACATCGTAAATTGGATCGTTGAACCTTCGGGGTCGGAGATGCCGGGTCACCGCCTCTGTCTGTTCCCAGGCCTTGAAGTCCTCCGAGGCCGTAGTCGAGAAGTGAGACTTCCCTTCAAACCACAGGCTTGTTTTGGGCCGGTGAGCCTGACCTCGGGAACTGGATGCCCCTTTCAAACGAGTGTCGTTAAATGCCCCAGCTGCTGCCTGGTCGACGTGCTTCGCAGAAAAGTATTCGGAACTAGTCGTGACGTATTCTTGGGCCCCTCTAACCTCAGCGAAGTTTTCGGGCGGTACCGTGATGGCGGGTACCTCTCTGGGAAAATGTGTGCACCATCTTCTTCCTTCTTAGTATCCTTCGAATCTTGTACATCCCCAGCCGTTTGACCACGCTTGTCTTGATCCTCAGCTCCTGATGACCGCTCCTGGTGCCCTCTGTCAAGTCCACGAGCGGACACAGCTTGGTGACCTGCCCTAAGATGAGAGGCCACGTCGTTGTCGCTGAGCACTTTGCTCCTGGACTTTTCATCCAGGGCTGCTGCATCAGTGAGCTGCTCCGTTGAGGAAGGCTTGGGAAGCCTCGTGGCCTTGTCTGGAATGTACCCTCCGTCCTGAGACGGTTGTCGTTTCGCTGGCGTCATCTTGACGTTCGTTGCTGCGATAGGACCTGGTGATTTGAAGAACTCTGTCGGGCGACACCTCCCACTGCCTTCTGCCTGCCGCGTCCTTTTCATCTGAAATAAAAATTTGTAGGTACATGTTATTATCGCTTCATCATTGGCGTTTATCACGTGACTGACTATTTGTGTACACTTTTCGTCCCACGCCATAATTCATATTTTAGAAACTTATTTTACTGTGTAACGTAGTGGTGTCACGAGATATCCTGCATGCGACACTGATGGGACGACAGCTCACGCAAAGATGACGAGTCATTTTCTTTGCATTGTGGTTTACAACTCATTAGGATGGCCTAAGGATCCGAAGTGCCGCGAGTGGCAAGAACCTTCTAGAGAAATCTGTATTTCAGACTGACAGACCGGCGAATCTAGCAAAAGATCTAAAGTATAAACCGCACGTAAGCGATTTGACGAACGACAAGAACAAGCGACGGCGACGAGGACCCGCTGTCAGCTCGGTCAGTCGCGCGACGAGGCAAACAGAATAAAAGCGACGGGGGCAAGCGACCAAGGCAATGAGGGACATTTTCTAGGAATCCAAAAACCGAGCGACGCGATGAGCGACAGTGAGAAATCTCCTTCGCTTGTCGCTGACTTTCGTCGCTTTCGCCGTCGCTCGTCTCGTCGCTCGCTTAATCGCTTACACGCAGTTCAGCCTTCGCTCTCTTCTCTCTCTCCTCTCTCTGTATGTGTGTATGTATGTATGTATATGTATATATAGAGTGTCCCCAAGTCACCAGGCTCGATCTACAATGAACCGTAAAAATCGAGACCTGCACGTAGCAATCTAAACTGATTTGTCAGAGGTCTATTTCACAGGTCGGCTTTTTCTTGGAAAATTTCAAAGCCTAGCTTTCTTTCTGTAAAAAATAGGGCCAAGAAACTTGCCAGGGTCAACGGCGGGCGGCGACGCAGACGACCAAGTCGAGTAGCGGGGCGGGTTTGGCGCTCGTGTTGATAGATGGCGCAACCTCCTTATCGAGACTGCTCGCGACCACCGTGGTTTATTAAAATGAAGATAATCCCTTTGTGACCTACCTTTTGTAAAAAAAATAAATGCGGACAATAAAAGCAAAACTTAAGGAAAGAAAAAAAAACCTCGTTTGCGTAACGACGGCGCTTTTTCTGCCAACGGATTTCGTCTGCGTGTCGTCTGCTTTCTTTCGCTGGTCGGCTACACCCCCGGACGCTTCTCCCGACGCCATCTATCAATAGGCGCGCCAAACGCACCCCGCAACTCGACTCGGTCGTCTGCGTCGCCGTCCACCGTTGAACCTGGCAAGTATTTCGGTCCTATGTTTTATATATATATATTTATATATAGATATATATTTATATGCTAGATAAAACGGCCGTAGTGCTAGACTTTTGACGTCACCAACTGTAGGCCAGAGTTGGGCACAGAGCGGAAAAGGTGCTCCCTCAGCGTTCGTCTGGGATATTTTCTGACCGACTGAACACAGCGGGAGGCTTTCAGCGCAGCAGCAGTGTACAATCTCTGCCACCCGCTGACCCCGGAAGGTGACGTAGATAATCTATTACAACGGCCTTGCTACCTACGAGGTGCTGGCATAACCCGACTTCCCACCGCCAGCTGACGTTTCGTGGCCCACCTTATGCTTCGCTGTTTATGGTGAGGTGAACCACAGCGGACGCTACGAGCCAGTCTAGGGGTAAGGATCGACGAGGGCTCCGCGGGTGGGCCCTTAGCATCAGAGGGACATGGCTGGTAGGGAAAGCGTTGACGTAAACACTTCCCGCGGTGGACGACCTCGAGAGACAGGCGTACTTTACGACGCGAGGTTCGGAACGCGCGTTTTCCGCTGAGAGAATCAGGACGTGCTTTTCGGGCCGGGAGAACATGGTGGTTCTGGCTGGCACTGGTTTACATCGGTGTAGGCTTTCTCTATCGCGTGTTAGGTTCACGGTAAAGCGGCAATGTCAGACCGCGTCTCGCAGAATGAATGACGGGGAAGCCCAGTGGGGCACCACCCAAACCGAGGTCGGGTGTCTGACTTGCCTCGCGAGTTTTAGATATAGGATGCTTTCATGCGAACCCGCCTGACCTTTGGCCGTGAGATATACGCAAATCGCAAGGTCTCACGCGGGAATGTAGGCAGTTGTCCCATGGTGAGAAAGTTAGCCGACTGGTTGTGGCATTTCGGCCAATGAGAAACGCCCATCTAACGATGCATCGAGGATTCGCCGGTCCGCCAAAAGGGATGGGCCAACGAGCAATTTTGCGAGGAAACGCCGCAAGTGAGTTTCAGTTTGTGCTGGAGCTCGAGAACTAACGCTTCAGAATCGAGCCCGGTCGAGGGACTTCGAGGGACAATGTCCCCGTAGTCGGAACTTAATCCCACAAGCCAGCCAACTCCCGAGCTTGGATAAGCTAACACCCGAGCACTTTTTCCCAACCCCGTACAAGGGTAAGTTACTTTTGCAGTATTATTTCGCGTGTGTATTTTCATTCGCTACGAAAGTATTACATTGTTTCTTGAAAAGTAACTACCAAGTTCAGCTGAGTTAGTCATTGATGCGGCTAAGGGAAGCTACTTCGTATCCGACAAGAACCACCCAGCTTCCCACAACAAAGTTCGTCACTCCATCCGGACTTGGCAACCCGGACGGCGCAAGGTGACACAGCGAACCCGTACTCCAGCCAAAGGCAGTAATGCGAGCCTGCCACGTGACTTCACGCTCCGTGCGTTGCATCCGGAACGTCACGCGGTCCACGGTCCACTCGGCGTTTGATTGTCTGCGATGGCTCATAGAGTCCCTTGCGATGTATCTTAGCGCGGTACCTATAGTCTTAAGACAGCTTAAGAAAGTTAGAACAGCTTAAAGGGATGCTGAACCAAACATTTCAGTGTCTATAATAAGTGGCGCACTATTTCTCCATGAGTCAGCAGCCGCCGGTGTGCGCGAGCACACGCAGCGGAAATTGACGTCATCATATTCCCCATTCGAGCTTATTAAGCGTGAATGGGGGATATGATGACGTCACTTTCGTTGCGTGTGCTCGCGCACACCGGCGGCTGCTGACTCATGGAAAGATAGTGCGCCACTTAATATAGACACTGAAATGTTTGGTTCAGCATCCCTTTAAAACTTAAGACAGTTTAAGAAACGTAAGACAGCTGAAGAAAAGCACAGCGTGGCGAGTCCCGAGAATAGTGCGATCGCCCAGCAACCCATAAGGCTGCGGCGTTGGCGGATAAGAATCGCCGAAGAATCACGACGCAATAAGCATGAGCATAACAAGCCACGCCTTGCGTTTGTTAAGCTGTGGGTCACTATGGCGTACTAGGATTTGGTCAAAACCAAGATCTTACGACGATGTATACTTACGAGCAGCGTGTGCAAGGGCCAGCGACCTGTGGATGTCTTTGAGGGAAAGCACTGACGACGCGGACCGGCATCTGTGTTTCCTGCGTTCCAAATCGAAAAAGTGCGCTGTCAGCGTGCGTCAGCATAATTTTATAACGCGACAACCATTCTACTTCATTAAGCAAGCCAATTATGTATACGCTCTAAAGAAATTTTAAAAAGTAGTGAAGTCAAACAATTGCTCATCTATTGTGCATCTTCTACTGAAGCTTGATCTTTTATCTTTTTTTTTCACTGAGCACAAAAACTGTCTGTAGAGAGACACAAGGGATGAAAAAAGAAATAGACCATATTGGGACAATAACTACTTTGTTGAATCTATGAAGAAAATTCGTAAAACAGCCAAAATGACGTTTTCTCTTCTTTCTTTCTTTCTTTCTTTTTTTTTTTTTTGACGTGAAACGTTTTTTGGTTACGTGTTCGGCATTTGGTGAAGCTCAAAACTGAAGTCTGGATAAAAGCATGGCCGCGAGGCTCGATACTGGTTGGTGTTTGAGTGGAGGGGGAAGAGGCCTTCGCAGAAAAGAAAGCGCTTGCGCGCAGGCGGGAATCGAACCCAGACCACTTAGTGTATTAAGCGAGTGAACTTTCCAGCATGTCACGACACTTTTTTCTTTCATTTTTTTTCAATAAGAACAATAATTTATTTACAGGAGTTTTGACAGGTGCGCGGCAGTCCGTAGCCAGTTTTCGCTATCGTGTGGCGAATGGAACACAACGGCTCATTAAATGAAACAATAACAGCAGGTAAACGAACAGGCTTTGCATGTTTCAATGATAAGAGGAAGAAAGAAAAAGTGAGCTATTTTGCCTGGGCAGTCGTCAGCCACCTGTACTTTCCGGGAAAACAAGAAATGCAATCAATTGATGACTAAACACACTCCCTGCACTCTTAAAAAAAAAAAAATCATTTTCTGTTAGGACATTTGGTTGATGACCTGTCTGATAATAAAAGTGGAAAGGCGTCCACAAGAGACCTCTCCGGCACTTCGTCCGACTTGTCCCTCTCTGCCCCCAAGGTGTGAAACGTAATCGATCAGCACGCGTACGCCTTCACGCTGCGTCTCCAGAGGGAGCTGGTAGTTCTCGTCCCGTGGTAGAGGACACTCACGGTGACGCCCTCCGGCCTCCACTTGCCTCTGCATGCACTGCCACTGGTCCGACGGCGTGCCCGCCTGCCTCTCATTCACCGAAAACACCCGGTTCAGCTTTGGCCACGAAGTAGTCCCATGTTTTAAGTTTCAAGTTTCTTTATTCCTCTTCATACAAGAAGAGAGAGGAAGAAAAAAGCAGTACAGAACTGCTTGGCAGTGCCCTCTTCTCCCCCAACAGCAACAGCAGAAGAGGCACTCAAAACAAAACCGCTCTCAAAAGTGCACAATCATATTTCTGACGAAACTAGTAAAAATAGTATGCGTTTGTTGGAACAGTTTTCAATCGTAATATTCCGCGACAAAAAATAGCTGTAAATTTTGGGTAGCTGGTATCTAACCGCCCTATTTTCGTTGTTTGTTCACAAGCGCGGGGCCGTCCTGGCGTCGGCATGGCGGGTGGCATACGAGGTGTTTTGTGAGTAAATGGGAAAAAGAGAAAAGAAGACCATTCCCCGAATGGTTTATCGCTGCTTTAAATGCTAGGGCAAGTGTATACTCACAATGGTTCGTGATTAGAACAATTCCTAATTTATTGAATAACGGTGCTGTGTGGCTGTCATGCGCTTCATTACACAAAATACGCATTACCTTTTTCGAAGTGTATGAATATAATGCATATTTGCATGAAGTTGTATTTCCTCATACTAAGGAGCAGTAATTAAAACAAGAGTAGAATAAAGAGTTATAAAGCAGGCGTAGTACAGACTGGGGTAAGGTGTTTCTGTGCTTATAAATTATACCTACCACCTCCGATAGTTTCTTGTTGTTGTTTTTGGCTGTCATCTGAACTATTTAATTTCATGGCACGCATTCATTAAACATAACACCAAGAACTTTGACATTCTGCGCAATTTCTATACCACGTGAGTCTAAAGAGAAGCTGATTTCCGATCATTTTTATCCCCTTTGTCCTGAAAAGAACAGCTTTCGTTTTATTACTATTTATCACTAAAGAGTTCAGACTGTCCATGTATAACGCTTTTCTAGAAATGTGTTACCTGTCTTTATAATGTCCGAAATATCAGACCCTGCAAAAAAATACCCAACCATCGCGATGGGGCACTGCACCATCGCGGTGCACGACTGCCAAGTGGAGTGGAGACACAGGAACACCAGCACGCACCTCACCTGCGAAGTGTCCCTCTCCCAAAGATCCAGGTACTTGAGGTTAGCCCACTCTACGTCAAAGTCGTCCTCAACTGAAACATCGTCATCTCGTCCCCCCCCAAAAAAGGTATGCGTTGGAGCAGCGGACGAGGACATGCTGCAGAGTTTGGGCGGCTCCGGAGAGATCGCAGTTCACCGACCAGAGGGCGAAGATGCCTCTTCGGTGTAGCCAAGTCTTCACAGGAAGCATTTCGAGGTGCATAAGCACGAGAAGTCCCTGCTGGACACGGGAACAGGAAGGCGGCGCACGAGCTTGAAGAGCCGCGGTGCTCCGTCCGGTACTGGCGGTGGCCGATACAGAAGGGGCGAGAAGGTCACGGAGGTTACGTCCCAGTACAGCCTCTTTCTGTCGACGGTCGTCAGGTACTCCCACGTAAAGTGGGCCAGGAAAAACTCGAAGGAAGGTGCCATCTCGCTGTAAAACCGCAGCGCGGCCACGTTATTGCCACGCCCGTTTGTGTTTACCATCCACTTTCCCAGGTAAGGAAAGCCGAGGTGGTGAAGCGCGGCCAGGAAGGCGAGATCCTTCGCGTCCCGATAGTGGAGAAAACGCTCGGACGTGGAGCTTGAGCACGACATTGACCAGGCCGAGTCCTCCACTCCCTGACGAAGGAAGAAGTTATCCCTTCGTGTCCGTTCCAATGTTGATCTCCAGACGAGGACGGCCCTGCCTCGATGTATCCTCTTGGCCGTGGCTCCAGGAAAGCAGACGGCTTGTGCCCTGTAAAGGACGGCCGGGTAGGAGACAGCGTTGCAGACGTACACTGGACCGAAGAAAGACAGATGTCTGAACTGTCACGGCGAGAGCTTTGCTGCGATGGAGTTGGCCGTCCTCTTCCATACTGCCGTCCGTGGTTTTGTTGGAAACACCGAAACGCCGAGATAATCACCAATCGAGGTGGTCCACCCGATGCCTGCGAATCGTTTCGGTGTCGTCGCACACCCCTCGAGCCACAAACCAACCGAGTTGATGTGGTTGATCTCCGTGCCAGAGGCTGCGCAAAGAACCTCGACATGCCGCAGGGCGGCCTCTACCTCCGCCTCGGGAAGGAAATGAAGGCCACATCGTCGGCGAAAGCGAGGATGCTGACGTTCTCGTCCCCAAGTCTCAAACCCGCGATTTAATGATATCCGCCGATCGCGCTGCACCGCGGCTCCAGCTGCAGTGCGAAAAGGATAGGCGAGAGGGACATCCCTGTAGGCCCCACTTTGCGACGGTGATCGGCGTTCTCTTTCTCCGTTGACCAGGAGGCGCGTGCTGATGCCATGGTAGCAGAGGTGATCCAGTGCCGCTCACAGGATATCGTGGGACACAAGGTCGAAAGCTTGCTGCAGGTCGGGTTGCAGGACGGCAAGAAGCTGATGGGCCTCCGCGGTTGCCTCGCAGGCCTAGCACACTTACGTACGTGAACGTTCCTTGCTGTGGAGCGACCTCGGAGCCCGTAGCCTTGGTGGGGTCCTATGACTGATTCCAGTCCAATGTCCAGCCGTCTTGACAAACTTTTGACGAGAATTTTATAGTTGGAGCATACCAGACTTATGCGGCGACTTTCCGTGACCTCGGCGACGATGAGCACAGTGTGGCTCTCTCGCATGCTCGGCGGAAGTCGGTTTGCGCGCCCTGGTGTCTTCGAACACCCACACCAGGGTCGGGCAGGGTGCGTTGGATAACAACTTGTCGAACTCCGATCAGATCCCGTCCGGGCCGGGTGCCTTGATCCGGGAGAGCTTCTTTGTGGCCTCCGCAGCCTCCGACTCCCGAATCAGGCAGTTCATGATGTCCCCTTTCTCCTCGTGTACGGCGGGCGAGTCCCCGCAGAACGGACTCGAAGGAATGCTCGTCCACCGCCTCCTTTCGGAGCAGATTTCTGTACGATTCTTCGAAGGCGTCCCGAATTTCGTCCTGCGTCGTGGCCACGCCCCCTCAGCTCTCCACCTCGGTCGCGGTGTTTTTCGTCGCTCCTTTCCGCTCGTAGGTGACGAAAGATCTTAGACGGCTGGGTTTCTCCCTCGAGGGTTTGCGCTCGGCTCCTTACTAGCGCATCTGCTTACTTGGGCATCCTTACTTCCGCACCGAGCATCTGCTCCTTGCACTCTGAATGTCCTCCCGAACACCTCCGGGGCAGCGCTTCTCCTGCTCCAGAAGCGCCCTCATGGTGCGCGTGAGGTGAGTTCTCTCCCACCGGGCCTCGGCGCTCTTCCGACAGCCGAGCGCGCTGGCGGACTCGCAAGTCGCGACAGGTGCTCCCAGGACACGGAGTCCACCCGTTTCCCCGGAATTCCTCCAGCGCCGTCTGCGGGCCCTCAACGAACTCTTCGCCCTCTAGAGGCTGGCGTTCATTTTCCATGCCACGTGCCACGTCGCGCCCGGCCGACTCTAGGCCCGTCGGCCCTCAGCGTGGTAACGACGAAGCCGTGGTCCGAAAAGGGCACGATATTTGCGTCGTCAGGACGTGATCCTGTCGGAGAGATCGGCGGACATAGTACACTCGGTCGAGTCTTGCCTGCGCCGTTCCCTGCCGTCTTGTGAAGCGCGGCGAGAGGTGTCGAGCGCCTTCGGTCACGTCCACCAGGTCCAAGTCCCTCACGTTGTCACGAAGCGTCGCTGCGCCCACGTCGGCCCTGGGGAGCCGAGAGTTGAGGTGGCATTTGGCGGGAAAGCCTGTCGGTGCGTCCTCTCTGCGTCCGGCAGATAGCAACCTGACACCTTATCAAGCGTTTTAAAACCCGGGTTGGCGCCGGTATCTCCAATCCGGAAATTGCTATTGAGTGTACATGCCACGCGTTAAGCCAGTCGCTAGAGCTAGCCGATGAAGAGCGCCGGGTGCGTAGACGCCACAGGTCTTACGTGGAACACAATGGCCCAGCGATTTTGCATACATTTATATTCATTTTGCGTTGTCGGGAGTAACTAAACCAAATAAATATACGATTATACAAAACTATGAATAACATAAACATAAAAAATAACAGTACACGTTAATCACACTAGATACCATAACTAGAATCTTCAAAAATTTAGAACATGGTTGGAGGGGGCGGGTTCATTGACGCTCACGCAGTCGAGCCAATTGCATTCCTGTATAACAACAGTGCAAAACGCAAGATTTGCATGTGACGTCACAATCTCGCGGTGCTGGTGGATTTATACTTTTTCGCATAATAAATTCAATGGTAGGGAATGAATACTGCAGAAGGCGCGAGTGTCAGCAGCAAGACCACCACAACCGTGGCTGGCTCATGTCACGTGATGTCAGTGTAAGCCATGCACTGCTTCTCGCCGTCATTCAATAACAAACTGATATTTTATTGTTGTTCGACTGTTTCGCGATGTTAAGCTGTAACTTCACGCCTTTTTTTTTTTTTAGCAACAAACACAGTGGTGTTATCTTTTCCGGTAGCCCGCGCACACTTCCGGTCCGGGATCTTTTTCTAAATTTTTACGCATCATTCTTTCACCATAAAAGCGAATTATGTAAGACTGGCAAAAGCGACCATTTCCCGAAAACAGCGCGTAGATTGAACCTCGCAGATATTGCGAAACCCGCCGTCTTGTTGAGAACCGGAAGCGTTTGAGAGCTATTTCCGTCCGTCCATCCGTCCGTGAATTTTCCGCTAAATTTAGCGGAAAAAGTGGCGTCACGTGACGTCCCGTGACCTATATACCTTAACTAATTTGGCGACACGTGACCTAAACGTCAACTCAGACTCCCCGCTAAATTTAGCGAGGAAATTCATGTCTTGTGGCCAAAATAGAAATTCAGTTTCCCTGCTAAATTTAGCGAGAAATTGGAGTCGCGTGACACATATACACCTGTAGGGCTGTGTTCTGAGATTTTGAGGACGCGAAGGAAAAACGTCTGACTCCGTGTGTGTACAAAACGGTTCTGGTTTTATTATACGTGTGAAGACGACCGCGCCGACCGCGCACGGAGGGAAGAAACCTGACCCCCGAACTCGGCCGGCGCGCCTCGCTGTTTACGCGAACGCTCGGCCGGCGCGCCGCTCTGTTTACTCGAACGCGCGCCGGAGAACCAGATGGTGCGCGCTACGGTGCCTCGATGAAATATATGGCGGAGGCCGCCACAGAGGCCCCCCCAGTTTCCTGGCTTGAGAGTTGTATAGCCAGGAGACGATGCGAGAAAAAAAAAAAAAGAAAGTCAAAGCTTCGGAAGGGCCCATGTTACTGTCCGCACTTTGCGCTGGAGTGATGAGCCGGGTCCGGTATGCGAGGGGGAGGAGATGACTGAAGATGCAGCTGGGGGCAAATCGAGAAAGGCGGGTTTGATGCGGTCGATTGTGATGACTTCCTGCTTGCCCTTGACATCTAAAGTCATTGTCTTCGCTGCGCGTGCCGATACCTTAAAAGGGCCATCGTACGCAGGTGTTAGCGTCCTCTTGACCAAATCACGGCGCACGAAAGCATGCGTACATGTCTCAAGGTCCTGGGACATGAACACTTTGCGGGAGGCAGGATTTCTTGGGGGCGTTGGCTGCAGTTGGTGGAACGCTTCTCGCAAGCGGTTCATGTAGGCACACGGTGATGGCAAGGCTTTCTCGTTCAGGGGGTGAAAAACTCTCCTGGTAGCCGTGGTGCTGTGCCGTACACGAGTTCCGCCGATGTGCATTGCAAATCTGGTTTGAAGGCACATCTGATGCCGAGAAGTACGAGTGGTAGGTGTTGGAGCCAATGTGTGCGGTCGTCCTGCGCTGTGAGTGCGGCTTTCAGCTGCCGGTGAAGACGTTCCACCATTCCATTAGCCGAAGGGTGGTAGGCTGTTGTGTGAATGTGCCGTGCACCGAGGAGCTGAGTTAATGCCGTAAACAGCGCACTCTCGAACTGTCGTCCGCGATCTGTCGTGATGGTAGACGGGCATCCGTATCGGGAAATCCAGTGCATGACGAAGTTCTCCGCGACGGTTTCAGCTGTGATGTTGGAGATCGGTATGGCCTCAGGCCACCGTGTGTACCTATCCACGCAGGTGAGGATATAGGTAAATCCCTGGCACGGTGGCAGGGGTCCAACCAGGTCCAAATGAATATGGTCGAAGCGAGCCTCGGGGAGTGGGAAACGCACCAAAGGAGTGATGTTGTGTCTCGTAACCTTGGAACGCTGGCAGTGTAGACAGCATCTGCTCCAGCGGCGCACGTCAGCATTGATACTTGGCCATACGTAACGAGCCGTGACCAGTCGCTGCGTGTTGCGAATCCCGGGATGGTGGGGGTTGTGCAAGGCATCGAAGACCGCCTTCCGAAACGAAAGAGGTACGAAGGGCCGTGGGTTGCCAGTTGACACATCGCAGGTGATCGTCGATGAGCAAAGGGGCAAGGGAATGTCATCGAGCTGCAGCGACGATTCTTTCTGACGCTCGGCTAGAAGGTCAGGATCCTCACGCTGTGCTTCGGCCATTGCTTGAAAATCCACTGTCACGGGTAGGGGCGAAAGTGCCGCCACCCGCGAAAGGGCGTCGGAAGCGGAATTGTCAGATCCTTGCACGTGTCGGATGTCGACTGTGAATTCGGAGATAAATCCCAGATGTCGTATCTCGCGGGCAGAGTAGTTGGTATGATTCCCAATGAACGCGAAGGTTAGAGGCTTGTGATCCGTCAGGACGTGAAATGTGTTGCCTTCCAAGATATGACGGAAGTGTTTCACGCTGAGGAAAATGGCCAACAACTCACGTCCAAAGGTGCTATACCTTGTTTCTGCCGGCTTCATCTTCTGGGAGAAGAACGCGAGAGGGTGCCAGTCACCTCCGTCGTATTGTTGCAGCACAGCTCCGACAGCGACGCTCGAGGCGTCTGTCATCAAACGAAGGGGGCATCAGCGCGTGGGTGAACGAGGACGGTGGCGTCGACCAGGGCTTTCTTCGCGAGGGAGAAAGCAGACGCCGCTGCGTCCGACCATTCGACCGGTGAGTTAGGGCCTTTCTTCGTGCGGAGCAGATCAGTAAGAGGTTGCAGAATACGGGCACAGTCGGGTATGAAGCGTCGGTGAAAGTTTAGAAGGCCGAGAAATTCGCGTAACTTGCGCAGTGATGTAGGTTGGGGAAAGTCACGTACCGCTTGCACCTTGTCGTCCAGTGGCGTGATGCCGTCTGGTGTGATGTGATGGCCAAGAAAATCGATGGTTGGGACACCGAATACGCACTTCCCTGGGTTGACAACGAGGCCGAAGGATCGCAGGCGATCGAAGAGGAGCCGGAGATGTTCTTCGTGTTCTTCAGTGGATGAGCTGGCGACGAGCAAGTCGTCGAGATAGGCAAACACGAAGTCCAGGCCTCGGGTCACCTCGTTGATAAACCGTTGGAATGTTTGTGCGGCGTTTCGCAGCCCAAACGGCATGCGCACGTATTCGAAGAGCCCGAAAGGTGTGGTGATGGCTGTCTTGGCGATATCCGAGGGTTCGACTGGTATCTGGTGATACGCTTTAACCAAGTCTATTCTGGTGAAGACGGACTTGCCTGCGAGGTTCGTCGTGAAGTCCTGGATATGCGGAAGTGGATACCGGTCTGGGACGGTGTGGGCGTTCAGCGCGCGGTAATCACCACATGGTCGCCAATCACCAGCTATTGCTTTGGGGACCAGGTGCAGAGGCGATGACCAGCTGCTTGCCGATGGCCGGACGATGCCCAGTTGCAGCATGTGATCGAACTCGCGGCGAGCAACGTTGAGTCGCTCACCCGTGAGACGACGCGGTCGCGCGAACGTGGGAGGGCCAGTAGTCACGATGTGGTGGGTGACTGAGTGCCGCACCGGTTGATCCAGGCTATTGGTCCTTGTGAGTTCGGGAAACTTGGCCAGCAGGTCCTCAAACGTTGAACTCGGGGGCGCAGGACGTACCTCCGAGATCACGTAAGAAGACGCGATGCCGTTGACAGAGAGACGAGTCGTTGCGTCAACAAGGCGGCGGGAATGCATGTTCACGGCGAGGTTGAAGTGGCTCAAGAAGTCTGCGCCGAGGATAGCCATGCGAACGTCCGCCACAATGTAGACCCACCGAAATGTCCGGCGCAGGCCCAGGTCGATGGTCAAGGAACGTTGACCATAAGTTGGGATGGACGAACTGTTGACTGCGCGAAGTGGTGTTGTCTGGGAAAGGCGACGCTTCTCGGCTGGTGTCACTGGCAAAACGCTGACTTCCGCTCCGGTGTCCACGAGAAACCGGTGGCCAGCGATGCGATCCACGACGTAAAACAAGCGGCTTTGTCGTGAACCGGGAGCACCCGCCGCTGCTAGTGCCCGGTGGTCGGGTTTCCCTGCCACGAACATGGCTGGGAGCATTTGCGCGCTGCTGCCCTGAAGGTACGATGGTACCAGCAACGTTCGCTGTCCGGCGATACAGCCGCCGGGGAAGCACGACGGGAGCTTGATCGCCGACGGGAAGACGACGGACGGGAGGCTGGCAGTTGCAGGTCTTGGATGGCCTTTTCCAAACGGCTGAGTCGAGCCGCTATATCCTGGGAAGGTGCGGCTGCTGCGGGATCCGATGCTCGTGATTGAAAGCTGGTCGCGGCGACAAGCGGGGGTGTGGAGTATTCTGCAACACGATCCGCCAGATCAGCCAGGCGCTCCAGGGGCATGTCCTCAGCCGCTGCGAGCACGACGACCATGTTGTTGGGCAAGCGCTGCAGAAATAGCTCACGGAGGAGCGATGTGTCGGCATCCGAAGTGGCGTCGCCCAGAAGTTGTCGCATCCGGCGCAGTAGCTGGGAGGGACGCTGGTCACCAAGCTCCTCCATGTTGAGGAGGTGCTGGAGGCGGCTGCGCTCCGACGCGGTCTTCCGGGCGAGGATAGCGGCCTTGAGGTTGTCATACTGGTTGGATGTCGGCGCCGCCGCGAGGATGTCCTCTAGTTCGTCGGCGACTTCAGCTGGCAGCGAGGAGACGACGTGCAGATATTTGGTGGCTTGCGAGGTGATGCGATGCAGCTGAAATTGCGCCTCAACCTGCGCAAACCAGACCTTGGCGTTCTTCGTCCAAAATGGAGGCAGCTTGAGTCGAACTGCCGCCAAAGATTCCGTCGGAATGGTCTCCCCAGCAGCAGACTGTTCGCTTTCGGACATGGTTGGAAAATTGCCGGGAACCGTGAAGGAGTCGCTCGTCCGGGGTCACCAATTTGTAGGGCTGTGTTCTGAGATTTTGAGGACGCGAAGGAAAAACGTCTGACTCCGTGTGTGTACAAAACGGTTCTGGTTTTATTATACGTGTGAAGACGACCGCGCCGACCGCGCACGGAGGGAAGAAACCTGACCCCCGAACTCGGCCGGCGCGCCTCGCTGTTTACGCGAACGCTCGGCCGGCGCGCCGCTCTGTTTACTCGAACGCGCGCCGGAGAACCAGATGGTGCGCGCTACGGTGCCTCGATGAAATATATGGCGGAGGCCGCCACACACCAATTCAGTTACTCGCTGAATTTAGCGGGGAAAATCGTCGTCACGCGTAAACCTATACAAACGTTCATTTTCCCCGCTAAATTTAGCGGGAAAATACACGTCACGTGACACAAATTCCATCACCAAGAGACCTTTCCGGAAATATGTGGTGCCCCCCAGCGTCAGCTTCACGTATTGTGACGTTCACGTGAAATTATCCAAGAAGCGAAGACGAAGTTTACGTTGGTTTAACAGTTCGTGATTTCAGGACACATAGAAGACAGAAGGAAAGCAAAAAAGAGTATCTGGTCACCATCTTTTCCGTTCACTTAATTTTTGCGTGTGCTCCGACCTCCTAACGATAAGAAAGAATCGTGCCGCTACCAGAATATACGAAGCGTTCGAGCCGGCGCGAGCGCACATCCGAAAAGCCCCACAATTCGCCTCCTTGCAAAGTCTCCTGAAATTTTCCGGAAAATTTTAGTCCCGATAATATATTGTATGTATTATAAAAGATAAAAATCGCTGCCAATTTCTTTTTTTTTTTCATTTCCGCCTTAGCTGTGTGACGTGCGGTGATTTTAATAGATCGTTTTAGCGAACCGTTTCAGTGATAACCTTACCGTTACCGAAACTTCCACGCGATAACAGCGCATGTGCAGTCAAAACCTGCTCTTAATACTGTTTTTTTCTATAAGAAGCGTTTTAATAATGCGGATGGAATGCACACATCGGGGGATTTCTTTGCTCTATTCTATTTTGTCCGATTGTGTGCGTCAAAATCGAGTTCTGGCATGGCCGGAACGTGGAGAGAATTTAGGTTACCGGTTTCAATGACCCCTTCCCCAGCAACCCGGCTGCATGCGGGGCAATGAAGCGATGCGCATTGATTTGGAGGAGCGCGGTGGGCCACATTGTACCGTAGTCGCGACCTCCACCTACTGTGACACGGTGGTGTCGGTTTAACCGGCGCGCTCCGGTTATAGACACCGACTCCTGTTCTCTCACGTCGGCATATAGGCGATGACGTCAGAAACAGGACTGTACATCGGAACATGCGCAGATGTTCTCCCTGGAAGAAACTGACTGCTGCCCATACGTTTGTCCAAAGTCTGGTCGTACCTGCTTGTTCGCAAACGGTAGGCAGGTCTAAGCCAAGTTTCAGGTTTATTTTGTAAAAGCCGGGAGATATGCGTTCTTTACTCATAATTTGTTTACTTTTTAATTCTAAACATTAAAATGGCGCCCGCGCTTAAGACAAGGCGCCATACAGGACCCAGAATAAACCAGGCGCTTTCTGTCCTTGTTACTTCCTCTTCTACTGAAAAAAAAAACAATTCCTTCTTCCGCCCCAGTTTAGGGCTAATATCATAATCGAAAACCCATTCTCACGATTCTCACATACAATTGGAAACGCCGATTATGTGGCTATCGAGGCTATCCAAACGGTTCACCAATCAGGGTCGTCTCGCAAACTAAATTTCGCGGCACATGTAGAAAATGAATCGGTTATGGAATTATCTGTTTTTATACTAGCCCACGTGACCATAAATTGGGTCGACTCTATGTAGCTTAATATCACTCCGGCTGTTGTCACACTCTATGGTTAATTCGTTGAGATTACGACATGGACCGATCATTGCTGTGATTATAACCGAACCGCACCCCGGTTATCAGGGCATGACCAGCGCCGATATTGTGAAGAGGCCCAAGCAAAAAAATTAAGAGAAAAAAAATGACAAAACGGGAGAAAAAAAAGAGGGTATTAAAGGAGCAGTGATACAGTGAACACGATAAAAAGAGCCAACCTTTTTTTTTCTTCTTTCCCATCCTTTAGCTGCGCGAACTAGGCACAAAAATTACAGAGGGAAGTGCTTTGGAAGGCGGAGTAGCATGTAAAGATGATTAAACGCTTATAAACTATAATTATTATAATTAACTCATCTGAGACGAAGACATCAAAGCTGGAAAGCGATCCGCGGAAGTTTGTACCTTCTGCTGTAATTTTTTCCTCTCTTCTTTTTGTGTATTTTGTTCATAATTGTTTGATTTTTTTTTGTTGTTTTGTATAATTACATTCTTTGTGTAATACATCTTCTTCTGTTCGTCTGTGAGTCTAATTAAATAAAAAGGCATATCCTAAATTTATAACAAAGACGGGACTGCAGCGTGTGCATGGCCTTCGTCATCCCAGGCTGTGCTCCAGTAAAGTTATTACACCACCATTAGTTAATCACATCTGCGTTACTTCAACATGGCCAGACATTTGTGACATGCACATCTAGTTCACTCATTTGGCCCCAGGTGGCGTATTTACCCTTTAACTTTCATGCCGTGTGCAAATTCCCGCCAAAGCAATATGTGTGTCCAATGTAAAAAAAAACAGTTCAAAGATAAAAAAAATAATAAGATAATGAGTGTCTGGCGGTTGCAACGTACTGATAAGTTTATCATTCTCCCTTACCATTTCCCGGCGATACTGCGAGCGAAGGAAGAACATGGGAACTTCTAGACAATTTCGCAGAAATCATCGCCCGCATTTCTATAGTTCTTATAGTCGACTTCGAGTGCGATATACGTATAGTACTTTCAGATATAGCTGTGTTGTCAGTGAGTAAAGCATAAAACATATATGCTATTATTAGTGGCTGATTCCGTACAAGACGCATTCAAGGATGGATCGTCAGCTTACGTGTTACATGTACATATTTTTTCTACGCGTTGATTTACATGCACTTTCCGTCTGATGCAATGTTGTCACCAATAAAAAAACAAATAGATGAATTCAGAACGAAAAATAAACGTTTAATGAGGTGAACTTGCACCTACAAACTTTAAAAGAAAGGTGCCACGCGTCTTGTGCCGGCGACGGAAGGTGACTGACCCGAAGCAGCGCGTTACCGCTACTTTCACACACGCGGCACGTTCAGAAATGTTCTGGGCAAGAACACTCGATGACAGCCGTAAATGGGCGGGGATTTCTTGGAACATGATGAAAAAATAGCGGACAAAAAGACAAGGACAGGGACGGGGACCGAACCAACTCGCCTGCAGCTTATCACCTTACTACAGTTTGTTTCTTAGAAGAGGGCATAATTAAAATACGCTTAAGACTACTAACGTGTAGGGATGCGAAAGCATCCGTGTACGTAGCGTGTTCTTCCAAGCTGCGCGCCGCGCTTAGCCCGGGCGGGCTCCGCGGCCGGCCGCTCGGCCAATCTTAAGTGAAACCAGCTGAACAAAGGAGGGAGGATGACAGGAGAAAAGAATGGCGAACCGACCGCTGGACTAGCTGGACTACTAACTGTTTTATTACATCTTCCTCTTCTTCTATTAATCTATATCCATTCTCCCTTTTTCTTTTTCTTTCCCGTTGCTCTTATTTTTTTCTTCTGATTTTAATCAATTACCCACGAAGGGTGCCGTGTAGAAAAAAGTTTTTCTTTGGCTTGCAGGTGATTGAAGGAATGCTCACGCATTTGTCATCTTCTTCGTCTATAGCAACGGCCTCTACCATTTCCCTTGCAACCTGGTTTTTATGGTGTCCTATTATGTGAAGATGGTCGAACTCTGCTTTACACAGGCATGTCCGACAATGGGCAGCTAAATGTCCTGGTCCCGCGAGGTTCCTAAGGTTTGCTGCATGTTCGCGTGCTCGGTCATTAATACATCGACCGGTCTGTCCGATGTAGCAGCGCCCACATGTTAGCGGTATGTTATATATAACTTCCTTTTCACAGGGAGCGTGTTGTGTTCGGTGCCTGGTGTTACACTTTTCTTTGGTGTTGATTGGTGCTTGATTAATTTTGCGGCACATTGAATAGGCCTTGTTAGGCGCCGAGCAGAGGACTTGCACGTTTTGCCGGTTCGCTATCTTTTTTAACTTATGGGTAACCCCGTGAATACATGGGATCATTTGTTCGTTGACTCGTAGGCAGCATTATTCCTCTTGATGGTGCAGCATATTTTCCCACAGATGGAGGCCATCATAGATTTCGAGTAGCCCGCGTTATGAAGTCGAGACATTTGGGTGTCAAAACTTTGTTGGACTGGATGTGGACATGATTTCTTAAGGCTTGCTGTGAGAGCTGAGATGGCCACAGCTTGTTTTACGTTCTTTGAATGTTCCGATTCATAAGGAAGAAATACCTTCCCCGATCGTGTTTGATATTTCCAACATGCATGCCCTGTTTGGAATGTCAAGGCTAAATCGAGAAACCGAATGGAATTGTCCACAGGAGTTTCATAGGTGAAGGTTAAACCCATGCAGCTTTGTCGGAACAGTGTCATGGTGGTGTTGAGGCATCCGTTTTCTTTTTCGTTAATTTCTGTGGTGCATAAAATAAGAAAAATGTCCACATATCTAAAGATACCCGCTATGCGAGTGTCTTTTAGGACCTTCTGGACTTCCTGCAAAGCCCGGCCATCCTCTCCCTCTTACCGGCGGCCGGGCCGCTGCGCCATGGAGTGTGGGGTGGTGTTCCTTGGAACTATGCCGCGCGCCAGCCAATAGGAGTCTATCCATCCATTCGCTGCTACAGACTACAGGCTTCGCTCCATCGGACAGGGGAATTTAGGGTGCCGTTTGACGCGGCTTCATAAGCTGATAACGCCGGCTCGCTTTATGGGACAGTTGATGCTTTCGCATAATAAAATAGGGAACCGGGACGAGCGGGATTCGAACCCCGTTCCACTGCGTGACAGCCGCATATGTTGCCAACTCTGCCCCGCACGCGGATTTTTTAATATATTTTTTTTATTTGCACGATGACAAAAGGCGGTGGCACACAATCGTGATGAAACCCTAAAAAACACAAGCCATCTTAGCTAATGTCGAACATGCTACAAGTCTCTGAGGGTAGACAACACATCAAGAAGTGGCAGCCACTCAGGTGTAGGCTGCTAGTCCTTATAGAATTCCTTCACAAAATACATGTGCTCAACAAAATATTTATGCTCCGAGCGAACATCAATTTCCACGTGGCACACAGCCATGCGGCACTCAGTACGCTGCGCAGGCCCAGCAGAAAGGTCATGTCGTATAGGGGTATTCACTGGCCGCCATATTTGAGGTCACTGTTTAGAGCGCATGCTCAGAACGAGCTCACATTAATACGCTGCCATGACCTGCAATATTGATGGTGCGGGGTGCACGTTGCTAAATAACTGTGGAAGCTTAGCCATCAGCACGTGCTCAGCGTTAGCGCACACAGATATGGCCGCCAGGGAATACACCCTATAGGGAACGTCATTTTTCTCTTCTACCGCTCAAAAACGCATGCCATGGGGCGTTAATGAAAAGTCTTTTCCGAGGGGCCCTTGCAGTACGTTCCAAAAAATACCGCGTCCCTCCCAACAGTCTAGGAAAACGTGATCAACCGTTTCCTGTTTTTTGTACAGTATGCAGTTGTCCGACCAAGCTGCTGGGATACCTTTTGCTACTAACCAGGCTTTAACTGGGAGTGTTTAACCATGCAGCTTGAAAACAAAAATGTATTCGCGTTAGGGGTACCACCATTCACTTGACTCGCTTTAACATATCCTGTCCTGGGCCTGCACTGTACAAAAAACGATCAAAACAAATTGAAAAAGGCGAACCAAATAAATATTTCGATAGTCGCTTGCTCGACACACAAGACAAGTATTTCATTGAGAAACACGTTATTTAAAACCATTAAGCACCAACGAAACAATAAACCCAGGAATCGCACCACGCAACTTCTCTTGAATAGGGGGTTGTAAAAATGGGTCTCCCTGGTCTCTGAGAAAAATAAATGTATTCACAAATTGCATCACATAGAAATTATCCTTTTTTTTTTTTTAGAAAACCGGTTTTAAAGTGGGGGTGGTTCGGCTGTTTTTACGGATTCGCTCATATTTTGAAACTTGGCCACCCGCGCCTTGCCAGGGACCTTTTTGATGGCAACCCAGTTCCCGGCTAAAGGCAGAATATAAAATTCAGAGCCCTCGAGCCCATCCTGGTACTATGGCAAGTAAGTACTTTAATATTAAAGGGGCGGTGCAACGATTTTCTAACTTTGGCCAATTAACCGCGGAAATTAATCTGTGTCACCCATGAAACGAAGAACAGAAAACCGTATTTTCTTGCGAGCGCCAGATTTTTATGTAACAAAATTAAACACATCGACGGTCAAAGTGCCTCTCAACACTCCACGTCGCCTTTCAAGTGACGTGCTCTGGGACATTACGGGGTTTCCCTTGGGTTCTCTTCAAAGATTCCAGCCGCTTCCTCCGCGATTGTCGACTTTTAAAGGATTAGCATCGTCGAAGGTCGTGGCGAGCGATTGACACAAAATACGGTTCGCCACGGGGTTGATGGCGAGTGTAGCAGCGGTGGGGGACAGGTTTCGTTCACTTCCGCGTATCCCTCAGAGTACGTCACACATCAGTTCCGTTAACCACCGCACGTGGCTACAGATCGGCAAATGCTCCGTTTTCTTCTTTGCGATTACGCACCGGAATAGCAGTTTTTCGGGGCAAGGTGACGCGTTTTTGGTCACTTGTGCTTTGACAAGCAATATAAAAAATACAAACTGCCAATTCTTTCAACACTAAAAACGTTGCACTGCCGCTTTACTTATTTCTGAAGAAAACTGGGATAGATTTTTTTAAAATTATTCGCTTTAGAGATGACATTAGGCCATCTTTTGAAATGTGTCCACCCGCGCCTCGCCAAAGATGTTTTTGGGGACAACCCAGTTTCCAGCTAACGGCGGAATATAAGATGCAGAGCCCTCCAGCCCATCCTGGTGCTATGTCAAATACTCAAAAACGCATCCTTTTTTGAGGAAACCGGTCTCAAAGTTGGCATGGTTCGGCTGCTTTTACGCATTTGCTCATCTTTTGAAACTTGAGCATCCGCGCCTCGCTAGGTATCTTTTTGAGAATAACCCAGTTCTTTGCTAATGCCGGAAAATAAAATGCAGAGCCTTCGAGCCCGTTCTCGTACTATGGCAAGTACTCAAAAACGAATCCTTTTTGAGAACACTGGTCTCCACGAGGAGATGGTTCGACTGTTTTTACGGATTCGTTCATATTTTTGAAATTTGGCCACTCGTGCCTCATCCAAGAACTTTTTGAGGTCGGTCCAGAAATTTGCTGGTGATGAAACACAAAATTTAGGGCCCTCGGCAATGATCTGCTACTACGGCAAATCCACTAAATGAGCCATATTAGTGTAAACTCGCTCTGAATTGGGCAGGATTCGACTTTTTAAAGGCATTTGTTCATCATTCCAAGTTCGCGAACCTGCGCCTCATTTAGGAACTTTTGGAGATCGGCCGTATTCTTAACTGGCGACGAAATACAATCTATAAGGCCGCCGACTACAAGCATCTGCTGTCGCAAAATCTTAGACTTCAGCCCCCTTGGAAGAATGATATCAAATCGGATATTTAAATACGCTATTTTCCCGACTTCCTTTTTTTTCTGTTTGTGTTTAAAGCGATCGGGATAAATAGTTCAATATAAATATTTAGTACGTGCCTAAATATGACTTCTGACATCTGTATATTGAGAAGAACGATAATACTCTCATTAATAGTTTATTCACGACAGTGCTTCCATTCCTTACAATAAAAAAGTCACTTTTGCAATCTCATAACAGTAATAGAGTGGACATATTTTGAAAACTTTTTATCATTTTACATTGTCATAATACAAACGATTGTTTTCGTTTTCTAGCTTATTTATGTATGTAGCAGAATATTGGAAATGATCCTAAACGCTAAATAAGAATGAATCCTCCTTATTTGGCAAATTGGTCTCTGTATCCCAAGAAAATAATTCTAAGAAAAATATAGCCAGCGCATTTTCTATTCTTGTGGTTTACTGTAGTGAAATAGCAGATCTAGTATTTTCTTCATTTTTCAGATTGTGCTCGTTCGAACTTTGTTGTTCCATATTTATTGGTGACAGCTGCCCTCGAGATAAATTCTTCTTCAGATGTAATACACATCTTAGATACTGCAGATTTTTCCGCAACATTGGGGAGGAATCCTATTTAATTTCTACAATAATAACAATTTGTTTATACCCAGAAAAAACTGTGCACTTCGATAAACTTGAATACTATCCGTTGTGGCAATACATCAAAAAATTTATTCGACTGAGGAACCTGCAGTTAACACGTCATCATCTTGAACATTTGGCACAAGAATAGCGGCATATGGTAGAACAAAGTAGTAGCATGGCGAATTGTTCAAAGCGTAACGTTTCGGCGTTGTGACAATGTTTATATATAAAATACATGGGCTTCTAAAAAGCGTTGCCGTAACTTACCAAGAGATGGCGCAAGTATACGATGACACAAATTTCTGGGGATGTTACTCAGTTAAGGTTTAAGGAACTACAGACATGCCCTCAAGATTGCTTCCTTACGAAGTCTAAGGTTTACAACAGCCCCTATTTGTTCAAATTCTGCGACTTTATGATCCGAAAAAAAAATGGTAAGTCAAAAAAACCTTGACAACTTTTCAGAAGTCGACGCCGATGACGGTTGCTCGTATATTTACTCCAGGAGAGTAAAAATGAGGTAACTACTATAAGGTATCCCCGTGCTTTTGAGATTTTGGGACCCTACAACTTCTCGGGAGTTGGGATTTGGAGTATTCCAAACACCCACCTCTCAAAATTGGGTATTTGGGCTACTCCTGAGAAAGTGTGGGACATACTCTCGTTCTGGTGTACATCTCTCTCCACGAGAGTAAAATGGAAGTAATTGCTGTAACTTCACTCCTTTCTTTTAGGAGTCAAATCAGTGATGTCAGTCTGAGCGTGATTTGTTCGCTGTCCCACGCCGCTGCATTTTCTCGTGTTCGTCTGTCCAATGATCCCTCTCCAAATCTGCGCACCGCGCGGCGGGAGGGTAGGATGCCATAGGAAAGGGAGAGCGCCCCTGGATGAAAAAATCTTCATTACGCTGTGTACACTCAATCGGTAGTGCTCATTTCCTCTCTTGCTTTCCTTCCGACATGTCGCATTAGCGCCGTTTCCTTTGTCATCGACACGCCTGATTTCACCTTTCAGCACAGGATGTCATGAGTCATGATTACGCGCTTTATATCGAGTCGGTCTGGGAAACACCGGAATCGGTCGCATTCTTCTGCAGCCGTGCTGACGTATTTTTATTGGGCACAATATCCCTGTCCATGGCGGTGATCTAATAAAATTCCCTACTGAGAACTTAAACGTTTCTGATATGATTTGTCCAATAACTATACCGCAAGAAATAACACCATGTAATAGAAAGTTCCTACACCCTAATAATAAATCCATTTATACAATTTATTTCATTAGGGCCTGAACAAATTTACCTGAACGTGAACACATTTAATGTATTAGTTGCCGCCAGCTTAACAAGAAAATATATTCAAGTAATTATGCCAATATTAGTTAATTACTTCTGCGTTACTTAAATTACTAAGCTAAGATTTAAGTAACGGGAGGAAAAAACGAGTAGGTAATAAAAGCCAGATGTGTATTCTATAATACCCGGTGACTTATCTAGTAACTAGTAAAAACATCGATATTACTTTGAGGCCCGCTACCGTGCTCCTAGTAACACCACAGGTACTCAAATGTAATTGACATACCCGAGTTCTTAGGAGTAATTCAAAATCTGTATTATATCCAAGTAAAGTAATTCCGGGATGTCGATCGAACTTATAAAGTATAATCCAGTAATATCTGGTACGGGCTAAAATAATTTGCCAGTATCCGATGTGGCAGAGTAACCTAACAAAATTCCAGTAGAGAGAAACCCTGCGAGCTCTATCTTGAGCTTTCTCCGCCCATATCACCTAGTAGGAATTCAAAGTTAATGCATACGTATATTTATAAGAGAAATCTAGGTTCCTTATAGCAAAGTAAATTAATTGCAGGGTTGTCAATCTCAGTTATAAAGTAATTTTTTATTAATATCTGTCACGGGCAAGAATGATTTAGCAACATTCAATACAGCAAATGTAACCTAACGAAAATCCGAGTACAGAAAAACGTTGCGGTTCTATTCTTCAGCTTGCTCCACCCAATATCTGACATGAACAAAGATTATTTAGAAACCTTTGATATGGCAACAGTAACTTACCAGGCTCCGACCTCTGATATCTATGTTTCGTGTACTTACCTCGTTTAAAAGCAGATAAATTAACTGCGCAGTGTCAACTACAGTTCTAAAGTAACTTGGTAATATCCGACGGAAACATAAATTATTGAAGCAATTTCTGATATGACAAAAATAGCTTCGCAATCCCCGGTACTTCCCAGCAACCTTGGAGCTTCAAGGTTTAGCTTGAACAGCCAAGGTCACGCCACGTGTGTTTCGCTATCCTGGTGCCTTTGTATTTTTAACGTCTTTTGTTTAATTGCCTTTTCCGTGCTGATTAAACGAATCCTTGCGAAACGCACCCCATGTTCGGACACGACCAGGTAGCGGTTCCCGGAGCAAGGCAGGCGCCTAACGCAGCAGTTCCCGAAAGCCGGCGGCATGACCTTGACACACTTCGTTCCGCCTCACGGTGGTCCGCACAGGGCGCTACCAGCGAGCGAGACCAATTCAACGCCGTGTGTGAGTGTCACGATTCAACGTGAGCTTCGAGTGGGGCAAGAGCGACTAGAGCCAAGATATACGGGAGGAAGAAACTCAAAATATATAGCGATTGTTTGCAACTTAATGACGGACGCCTACATCCAACGTTCCTCTACTCTGTTCATCCCTAAGTTAAAAGTGTGGTGTAAGCCACTGCTCGATGGACCGGTCGTACCTGTATATTTCGCCGGGTGATCACGCTGGCGCGCCCGTACCCAGGCGCAGTGAGCGGGGTCAGCCGATGAACACAGGAGGTGATCGATTGGTCCGGCAAGCGCGTATATACAGGGTGTCTCAAATAGCGGCCAGGCTCTTTAAATCGACCGCAAAAATCGGTTTCTTAAACGATTGCGCTACAATTTTGTACAGCGCTGCGCACAGGTGGTACATTTTTTCTATAAAATTTGCAAAGGACCAACATACCTGAGGAAAAAGTAAAACAAGAAAAAGTGTGAACTCCCATGGAAACGCAGCGAAGCCACCGGTCTTCAAACGAAAGGGCGCCCTATTGTTTGAAGACCGGTGGCTTCGCCCCGTTTCCATACGATTTAAGCCTTTTTTATTTTTTTTTTTACTTTTTTCTCGGGTACGTTTGCTGTTTGCAGATTTTATAGAAAATATGCACCGCCTGTGAGCGACGCTGCACAATATCGTAGCGCCGTTGGTTAAGAAACCGATCTTTCTGGTCGATTTAAAGAGCCTGGCCGCTATTTGAGATACCCTGTAGAACAACTTGGTTGAAAAGCTCCCCTTGGAAGCGTCCACCGGAACCGAAACACTGCCAGCCAGATTTGATGACAGCGTCGCCCCTTGGTTGTAAGTCCGTTTCGTTAGTTAGTTCGTAGTTAGTTCGTTTTGAGACAAAGGGGTCAGCAAAAGTTCACTTTGCTGCAGACGACGGTAATCTATTCTTGTTCAGTGTTCTTCTTCCTTCCGGTACGTACTCTTCTCAAAGTGGCCGCTGCGGCAGAACCGGCGCGCTGCGATAGCATAGTTCGGTTCTCAGGTACGGGTTGGAGCACTATCACCAAAAAGACAAGGCCTGTGTCATACGTCATTCCTAGTGGACCTACGCAGCGACACCAACCTTGCGTCAGCCTCGCCGCCAGCGCCTCTTGCAGCGTCTCACAAGGGGCGCGACGCTAGCACACGGCGACGCCAAGACAGAAGCATCTGCCGCTTTGTGCCGATCCCTCTCGTCGAGATTCAGCTTCTTTGCCGCTCAGGACGGGATCCACAAACGATGACGTCACGCGAAGGCCTTGTTTTCGAAATGGTACTGGCTGAAGCCGCTTCTCCGGAGCAGGCTCCTATGACAGTTTCCCAACTGAGCTCGAACGCCGGCGTCCGGCGTTCAAACGCAAGAAACAGACGACGTCCTTGTTCGCTCTGATTGGGTCGGAGATAACGTGTAGAGAAAAGGCAGCCAGCCTTTGCATCCACCCACTAATACGTCCAATCAGAGCTCGGCGCTCTGTTGCCTCCGCGCTCTCTCCTCTTCTCCTCTCATGTAGTTTATTTCCGTATAGCAGGCCGAAACGTCGGAGTGGAGAGCGCCATTTTGTTTCGGTTTCGCCTCGCTTCCCGATGCTTTCAAGGTCAAGCGAGCCACGGTAGCGTGCAACCGCAAATTACGTAACACTCGTGAACACGACACGTCGAGGAAGTTATTACTCCACGCACGCACAAAGGGTGTCGGTCGATGCTATTTCTGTGTCCGCAGAAAACGGCGATTTGTCGCCCACGGTTTTGTAATCCCCATCGAGATAGCGCTAAAATGACCCCAAAAATGAGTTATTTTCGCGTACAAACGGCCCTCAAGAGCAACAACCAAATGCAACATACTAACGTGTTTAACTTCGTAACCGAAAAAAAAAAAAAAACTTTTGTCCTTAGTTTAGCATGCGTTTTCTATTTTTTTAAGTTAAACTTTTTAAAGTTGTGACGCAGCTGCATAAGTGAGCATTCGATTATGCCTACAAGTCTACAAGTGTAACT
Organism: Ixodes ricinus; assembly: GCA_037355805.1. Classification (NCBI taxonomy): domain Eukaryota; kingdom Metazoa; phylum Arthropoda; class Arachnida; order Ixodida; family Ixodidae; genus Ixodes; species Ixodes ricinus. The sequence goes on from JAZHYW010014174.1 coordinate 76,585, forward strand.
GTCGTCCGATCTGCTTTTGTTGTTCCACGGCGCCTGGAACGCGTCTCCCACTGGTATATTTATTACCGCGTCCCAAAACGTGGTCCCTCGACTTCCGCCTCGTGACGTCATATGAAACGTCATGCTGTCGCCGGCCGCGATCCTGACGGCGTCCCAGCAGCGGTGGTGGATGTTGCAGACGCCTGTTCTGCTGCACGTCGCTCTTCACTGTGACAGTCCACGGAAACTACAGCAGCAGGAAGTTGGGACGCCTGGGACGCCCCGACGACAGCGACGCTCGCGTTCGCTCGTGTACTTTTTTTACCGGGACTTTTAGCGCTAGCCGCCAGGATCGCGGCATCCGATAGCGTGGCACTCCAGCCTCCGTGACGTCATTTGTTGGCACTTTTGGGACCCCTTTGACGCATGGATGGGACGCTAAACAGACCTGTCGGAGACGCATTCCAGGCACTGTTGCTGTACCAAATGTTAGTCAGGCTTCCGTAAACTGTAGCAGCTAAAGCTTAAAAAAAAAAAAAAACTTAGGACGTGGCAAGTTTCAAACGTCATCTTCGCTCGGCAGCCAATGGGAGTGAGGTATTAGTCGATTAAAACACCAGAACGAATCACAGGGGAAGAAGCACAGACATACCTAATAAACCCCCTGCAGTTCTTAAGTTGTCAGTTAGCATACTTCAGACACAAGGCTCTTTATTGGGTGCTCTCTAAGGTTAAGTACGCCTTACAAGTGAAATTACTGCGTTGTTCATCCACTCGTCAGCTTTTATGATTGTTATTATTATTTGTTTTTCTGTGCCGTTGGGATGTCCAAACGTTTTTTGTTAGACACTTTCGTACTCGGCTGCAAAATAGATCGAGTCAGTAATTTAAATTGGTCGTCTTTTTAGTCAGCAATTACATAATTTATTATAATGAAACTAAATGCGCGAGCGATTTTTGTGTTCGCTATTTTCGAAGCAGCGACCTCATTTTAAATTCGGGGGCGGGCTCTGCCGCCGAAATACTCCTACAGTGGAGAAGCCTACCTTTTAGGAGCGGGCAAATCGCTTCATTTCCAATTCTTTTTTCTTTCCCTTGTCGGTTTTTTGCCTAATGGGAGTGTTGTTTTATTTTTTTGTCATCTGTTTTCCCCATAAAGAAAGGCAAAAAAAAATTGGTTGTTCTGGTCACGTCGGTTTGTTCTTTTAGTGTTCATTATTTTTTCTCTTTTTTGCGTCGCCACGGGCCGTTACAAGCCAGGGTCGGCTGAAACCTCGGTTCAATCGATAACAATGAACGCCGGATTCCAGCGAAAGCTTCCGGCGACGCCTTCGGGAATTGATCCGTGTTTATATTTGGGGTAAAAGGGGAGGAGGAGCAAAGTTCGCTCCCCAGGAATGTCAACATATGAGCGAACACCTCGGCGCACTCGAGGCGTGCAGGTTGTCATCACAAATTATCTTCCACGTAACAGCTGGTTTTTGTTTGAGTGGAACCGACTGCATTGCAACCGTTCGTGACTGCGAGATAACACGCAGACGCCATCTGCCGGGTAACCCCGAAACAATTCCGATCTGCGTATATTTTACTGTAATTCTTTCACTGCGGGCTTGAAATAATTCTGTTACGCTTGTAACTTACAAGCGGCGATGCCTCGTAATTGGTGTTTAGATTTGATATCTTAATAATTGGGAAACTGTCAGTCTAGTTACGTGCAGATTGAAGGTGTTCCGTGTTTGTCCGATAGAGGGCGCCAGTATACCACTGTGTTCTCTTGTCGTGAGTTTTGACAAGCCTTCGTGTTCCATAGCCCTAACTTACATTTAAAGGTTATTTATACGCCCAACTTCAGCATAGATGCAGACCATAACTTGTTTGCACGTTAGAGATTTTGCCATACTGCGTTAGTGCAGAAAATTAAGCGAATGGCTATAAGAAAGAATCAAAACAATATCGTGACTTTTACGCGGCACATTGTAAGTAACATGCGCTCACAATGAAAAGTTTCATACATGCGCTTGCAAAGATAACAATAAAAAAAAACTTAGAACGCGCTAGTAAACATGAACCTCCATTAGACACTAGTGATGTGGACGTTGAACTGGAAAGAGTGTTGTCAAATTGCCAGTTCTTATTAAGTAATACGAAGGGATGATATGGAAGCAATGCCTCCACATGTTTCTTTCCTTTATTTTTCAAAACTTTTATCTTGCTTATTTGATGGCATTTTGGTAGGCTAGTGCTGAATGCTTCACAAATATTTCTCAAGTTTACCATAACCCTAGTGAAAAATATATGAATGTGTCCATAAGGCATATGAGAACATACAAGATCAGATAAGAACTTGTATACTGTTTATACGCTCCTCACAAACATTTCTTGCAGGTTCTGATAATTTCATACATGATTGGACAAATCATATACAAAATTTCGTCGTTTTTAATAGATGGAGTATATTATCATTCACTTCGTTGCCATCGCCAAACAAAACGCTTAACTGAAGATTAAAAAACAAATTCTTCGACTTCTTAGATTGTCACGTAAGTTCAGCTGGCTGTCGTTAAAGGACACATAAAAGGATGTAATTTTTCGGAAAACGACAAGGTGAAACAACGTGACAATATCAAACGTTTAAGAAGATGCTTTGGGATTACCCAGTAACTTTGTGAGATGTTTGAAGACGCTACTCTCGTATCTACTCTCGTAAAAATAAAACAAAACAAAAAGCTACGAAGAAAGGATTTCCCGGTTCCATCTGTAAATCTGTCCACAGTGACGCCAAACACGAACTGGTAAGACTGCGCAGCAAGATATCTCACTAAAACCTCGTACGTTTGGACCATGGACGAACCTGAATAGTCGTTGCAAACGACACGTCAACGAATTTTTGTGTTTCTTTAAGTTATCGTAAGTAGAATCGCCTGTCAAGTCTGCAATTCAAACTTCACCGCGCAAGCGGCTCAACAAACCAATTACAGGTAACTTCGATCGAAACTTTCTCAACTCAGACTCACCCGCAAGTGCAGATCTGACACACGCACTGTTCCTCTTTTTCGAGTAGCACTTCGCCGTCTCCAAAGTTGACCGGACCTCGACGTTCCCGAACTTTGGAGGGCCTCTCCAACTCCACTTCTTGGGACATGTTCGAATCGCTGCGCAGCCGAGGACGTAACTGCCCGCTCGCCGACACCGTAGTATTTCTCCTCCCCACTCGGCGGCCTTCGTCGCCGGACCTCCTCGCCCTCCTTCGTTGCCCTCCTCTCCCACGTTGGTAACCAATGACAACGCCCCGCGCTACGCCTCCCAACACAACTGGGTCACTCTGGGGAGCCTAGCACACACCTGGCGAAAGCGGTCAGCGTGGACAGTAAAAAAAGTTCGCGAGATATCGCGAACTTTGACGAAACCGGATTTCGACCGGTTCGGCGAATCTTCTGACTTTTCGCAAAGACAAGAAGTGGTTAAAGCGAGTGTGTTGTAATCATAAATAGTTAAAATAGAGGGAATAAAAACACGGAGGACGGTTGTCTGTGAACATCCTCCGTGCTCCTTTTTTTTTCGTCTTTCTTTTTTGTTTTTGTTTTTATTTTATTTTAAATAAGACAACATACCCAACAAATATTGTACTTTTCCTCCGCCTGGTGGCGTCAGTTCGTCTTCAAATTTCCGAGCATGCGCACAAAAGTCAAACTTGTGACGAACTTCTTGTCGAACTTTGTGTTAGAAGTTCGGCCAAGTCGAACCTGGTCGAACTCGAATCTCGACAGGTTCGCTACGTCCCTAGCAGTGAAAAGGCAGTACACGCACTTCCTCCCGAGAGGGCGAGCAACCAATGCACAGGCCAAATTTTCTCGCTTAGCGGTGGTGGTGGGGGATCCTAATTGTTTCGTCCATTAAGCCAAAGGTCAGAGCTGTGTTCGAGTTGCATTGCATGTGCAGTTTATTGTGTTTTTTTTTTCTCCATCGCAACGGGAATATTTTTACGTCGTGGATTTCCCAGGCTTTTTCTGGAAAATGTGCTGATTCACCGAGTCCCCGTAATTACGCTGGGATAGAGAAGCAATCTTGTGAAACTTACAATGAGAAAATCAGTTTACTAGAGGTGAGCTCGTTGCTAGAATTATATATATATATATATATATATATATATATATATATATATATATATATATATATATATATATATATACGTTACCGAGGGAATAAACGCAGTAACCGGCTTCAAATAAATTTATCTGCGCGTTGAAAGTTCAAAGTTGTACGGTTCTCTCCGTCCTTGTGGTTATTCTGTCAGTATAAGAAATTCAGTTTTGGTGGTTATTTGTAATTTGAAGAGTCGCTTTCGAGGAAATAACGCTCAACCCCTCGGTTCTATTGGAAGCCCAGTGGAGTTGTGACAAGTGGTATTATGATCTGTAGTACTGTGGCCTGAGTAGAAATATCAATATGATCTAAATCGTCATTAAAATCGAACTAGTTTTACTATGATGATCTAAATATGGGTCTCCAAACGATTCTGGCTAAGAGGCCGGATTGAGGACCTATTGCTGTCTCCAGGGCAGTGAAATAGTTAAGACAATATAAATGAGTAAATACTACAATAAATAAGCCTAAATAAGATATAAACTAAGACAGATAATTCAATAAGAAATCTTAGGTGGATAAATACACAATTTGTTTGTTTTATAACGTATGTCGTTTGTTATGACCTTGCAAAGTAATTGTGACCTAGAGACTCACCAGGCATTAACCAAATCGTATAGGAACTTTGGCACATTCACACAGGGCAGAAGACTAAAGAAAATGTTAGGTCTGACGATGGCAATATGCAAAAGTTATCACACAAGACACCAAGTGCGCGATATACGTGAGAACGCAAAGGAATTTGATCATAGTTACACAAACATGAAGCAGGGCAGGGAAGTACGAATAGTAATGCTGGCGAGGACAATGCACAATACATATTACATAATATTGCGAGAGAAACCCGCGTTTCGATGGAGTTTCTCTCTCACCCTTTACTGATACCTTCGTTGGCGCTTTTGATGCTCGTCGCCGCGTAGTTTCATTTCATTTATTTATTTGTGCGCGCGTTTATTGGGCGTGTAGGAATAGGAACGAGCCGCGGGACGGGCGTCACTGGAAATTCGGAACACAAGTTCGTCTGCTTCTTTTGAGGGGATGTGGTCACGTCAGAACGCCGAGCTCTGATTGGCTCTGATTGAAGAATAGTGGGTAGGCCTCAAGGCAGCTTGCTTTGAGGTCTACACACTGTCCTTCCAATCAGAGCCAATCAGAGCTCGACGTTCTGTCGTCACCACAACCCTTGCAAAAGAAGCAGACGAACTTGTGCTACGCATACCGCGGCCATTTGCGTTCTGGGCGGAACGCCTCCGCGGGCCGGAGTTCTGAGACCCCCGATTCAAAATCAAACCTTCCCGCGTAAATAATCCCGGAAATATATGAAAGATGTGGCTGTGCCGGTCTTCGTCCTACATGTGTATTCTTTACTCCATCTTGACCCACACGAATACGCTCTTCGTCCATGAATCTATCTTTATTTGCCCTTTGTAGATCATTTGATGATTTTTATGTGAGCTTGTTTTGTATTTAAATGAAAGAACCACCGAGCAAAGAAATATTTATGTATGAACGAACACGAGCAAAAAGAAGTGCTCTTCTGGGCAAAGCGGAGTTATAGCGGAGTGTTGAGCTTAATTTCCACCTTCCACTTCCTTCTTTTTGTCAGGTACGTGATATCCTATCCTATCGCCACGAAATCAGAACGCAATATTCACAAACGAAAACTAGAAAAGTAATGCCCTGTTGCGATCGTGCGAAAAACAAAAACAAAAAAAGCTCTTTAAACGAGTAAAAAAATCTAACTGTCGTTGTTCTAATATGGCGGCAATTACATCGATGAAAATATGTTCATTAAACTTAAATTTCCAGCAATTCTTTCTTCCCCGTTGTCATCAGTGATCATCGATCAATCTGCCATGTTCGAAAATACGTATAGCGATAAGCACTCACTATTTCCTAGCTACGCTGATTTAAATCGAAATAATTTGATTTAAGTAAAATAAATAATTTGATTTAAAAAAAATAAAAGGTTGATGTTTTTCTACCTTGGTAAATAGTAACACACACATACCCTGCACAGTTCATCTCACTCGCAAGTTATGAGACTGTCAAACTCTCCACAATCTTCATTTATTCTCCCTCCACCACTGTGGTGGCGCTGCTGTCGGCGCACGCGCAGACGCTTCACCTCACCGAATCTGGTTTCTGCGCTCGCGCACTGCCCCCACCTGGTGTGATGATGATGATGATGATGATTAAGGGCTTTACGGGGCAAAGCACACCTGGCGGGGGCAAGCTGTTTGTAAACAGTGCGTCAACCGCTCGAGGCGCGATATGCATCTTGGGAGACGTGCGGCTTGATCTGCTTGCTCCCTCAGCAAGGGCACGGGTCAACACTGGCCCGCTTGTTACGAGCCTCTGGAAAGGCATCGCCGCTCCGACCACCTCCGCGCTCGCAGGTGCGTCCTTGACTCATCATGTGTATCTCGATTTCCGCTCATGGGGACGTCACAACAGGGAATGGATGGATGATACGCTCGACTGTACCTTCTTAATATGGTGGTGACTTGCGCCACCTTGCCACTGTTTTTAACTTCAACTGTTAACGTCCACTTAATATACCAAAAATTGAGGTGTTTGGGGAAAGAAAAAAGAAGAAAAAGAGCCGTGTTTCTTTTCACCGCATAAATAAACTATGCGTTCCCAAATGTAGCGCTAGTGGTTAAAATTGTATGTCAAAGATAATGAAGGTAATGAGAAAAAAAAATCCAGCGAATACGTGGAGGCGAATGGTGTCTGCTACCGTGAACGGGTCCCTTTTTTGTCGTTGAAAATTTCCGAAAGATCGCCTTACTTTTGAATTTAAACAGTGATTTGATGGGCCAGAACCATTTTGGACATCTTTTGGACCAGCGAGAAGGCCACTTTAGAGCAGTAAAAAAACGTTTTGGAGCATAAGCCCAAGCTTCATTTTCGTTCCTACCGCTGCGAATAATATATGTTAAGGTTTATATGTTGGCCTGTCCAACATAGTCACTGTCTACTTTGCGTTCCGATTTCTGTGTGACTTTTTATTAGCATCAACTATACGGCAGGCTTGATTCGTTTAAACACAGAACTAGCTGTCTAGTTGCGAATCGAAACACCAGGCACCGCAACAGGTTGCTGATTGATGAAGGACAGTATGAACTGCTGCCAATGGTTGTTTTAAGTGGCGAGTCAAATGTACACCTCTCTCTCTTTTCTTTTTATGTATTCGACGCCCGCGTTTTCAACATCCCTCTTTGGAGGAGCGCTTTCCCCTTAGCACACGGGTGTGCTAAGGCCACCGTTGCGGCAAAATAACATCCGCAAAATCGCGAGGCCCACTCCGCGGTTCTCGCTTCACAGCAGTGCACCAAAGCGCGGCAAGAAGCGCACTTAACGAAGCTAACTAACCGGCCAGAACCGATCACGAACGTGAGAGATAACACGAGATTTCCGAGTATAGGGATGGGAGCAAGCTTCAGCCTTTTGCAGCAGGTCTAGGAGTAACAAAGATATTCCTATGGAGCAGCTTCAGAGCAGCCCAGCAGCCTAAAAAGCCAAGTTCCGTAGCAGCAACTCTTGGAGCTGGTCACGCAGGTGAAATCCGAGGCTATAAGAGCAGAGGTGTTTTTTTTTTTCTAAATGCAAAAACACCACAACGAAAAAGCATCTCCACGTAATGTCCAACAACCCTTTGCGAACATAGTTTCCTTAATTATAATCCAGATCATGCCATAAAAAGCAAACAGCGTGATTGCAATTTACCCGAAAGGAAGTTACGTGAAACGGGAGTTCTGCAATTTTGATGTTATGGATATTCAGCCCAAAAAAACGGGATGGGCGATTTCTCGGGGAGGGGCGTCCATACGAGACTTCACGGTATACGCGATTTAATGCGTGCAATATTTACCACTGTGCAAAAAAAAAAATGTAGACGACGAATTTGTTTTAGTGTTTCTAACAAAGCCACCGATGCACGCCCCATTTTCGGAGATCAAACACCTACATGCCGTTGTTGGCCGAGCTATGGCACTGACGGCAGAAAGCAACGCGCCCAAACAATGGCTTCGAAGGAACCGGTACGGGGAACGGAAATGAGCACATGACTTTTATTGTGCGCTGTTATTCGTCCAAACGCGGTATATTTCTGAACAACACCAGAGCGTTTTAGGGAACCGTTTTTGCACATCCAATACGATACGGTGGGGCCTCCTGTACGAACTGCGCATGTGCGAGCCTTCTGTTGTAGCGCATGTTTAGTTCGCACCGAAGAACCCATCGTACGGTATCGGATGTGCAAAAGCGGTGCCCTCAAACACCCTTGTCTCTCTACTTTTTCCTTGCGTTCGAAACGCACGACTTGAACAACCAACTCGCGCGGTGTTCTCCCTCGTGCTGCTGGCGCTTGACTTGGCTTGACGAACTGTGTCTATTTACCCGGTTAGGAATCAATCATAGCCATTCTCGTTAGATGAAAATAGGCACTTGGCGCCTGTTTCCATCGAACGATAATATGTTATCCCTAAGACGACTTGAAGGCGAAAGCCCAAGCGCCGGGGCAGTAAAGACAGACACGATTTACTCGCCGAGTCATCCCTCTTAATGTGCCGAGTCGTCCTTCTAAATGTGCTGAGTCATCATCTTAATTCGCTTAGTGATCCACCGAGTGGTCACGTAAACGTTTTGGTACCTTTCGTGTCGCCGATGTGTTTTCGCTCAAGGACTTTGAAGGGCAACTGAACGATGAGACATATAACCTGTAATATAAGGCATTCGCCTTACAAAGCCCCAAAAAAGAAAAAAAAATTCTCTTTTTGGGGCTTTGTTTAAAATATAAAGTTTACACTATTTTTTTTTTACAGCAATTTTTTGGCGTGAGATTTATTTGAAATTCTGCACGCAAAGTCCATGATGTGACGGGTCACTCCGGAATGACCATCTCGGGCATTCGCTCTCTCCACCTCAACGTGAAGGCGAAGCCGATCCACCTCTCCTCCACGTGCCCGAAATGCCGAGAGAAAACAAGTGGAAAGGAGGTGACTGCCGACTAAATCGCGTCTTGCGCCGGCAATATTGCACTAAAATATATATATATATATTTTTTTCGCGTAAAATTATTTTTTGACCAATTAAACTTAAAAATAAATACTTTTTTTTTCTTTTCAGGGTTCTTTATTAACCTTCTTTGGCGTTGACACCAGCACACCAATATGTGGCTCAAAAAAAAATTTTTTTTCGTTAGTTTTGGCGCAACATTTGCACTTGGGAGCAGGATGGCACAGCCAGAGTGGATTGGCGCACAATGGCACAGCACTTTCCACCCCTGCGAGTACTATCTGTGTTTGACGAAGAGATCAAATCGAGAAAGTATGTTATTTGAGACGACAATCGAAGGTTCTGAAAATTCACGCAAGCCCATCTAATGATTTGGGCGTGTGGTAGGGCCCAGGCTATTATAGAGTACTGTCAAGACCGGTTATAACCGAAGTCGGTTATAACGAAATAGCGGCTACAGCGAAGCGATCACGATTTCCCATTCCTTTTGCACTTTGTTAACCGAAGTCGGTTATAACGAAATACCGGATATAACGAAGTGATTTCGAATTCACATTGACTTCGTTATAACCACCCTCGGCAGTAATGTTAAATTACGTTTTGGCCGAATGCTGGCGGAAATTTATCACATTTTGGGGAAATGTAGCAAGATGTAGCAGGGTAAGCACTTTGGCGCCGTTTGGCACAGCGATCACATCACAACATTTTACCGAGAGTGAGCAGGCGGTCGAGTTGTACAGAGAAACCCATTTGGGGAACACTGACAGAAAGAAAGTACACACCACGGCAGGCAATCCTTTTGTCACCTCTTTATTCCTACAACCAGCGGCACACTAAGCAGTGCATCTCCTAGAACAGAAATATAAACACTGCAAGTTGCTGATTTGACACCATGTTTTGTTTTTTTCCCCCTCAATCTTTCTCCTATCCCTCCCCCATGGATGGAAGCACACCGCGAAGAACAAAGCCTACGAGTATGCAACGCGGACTGCGTACAACGCACCCCCCCCCCCAAAAAAAAAAAAAAAAATAAAATGCAGTTGTTGAAACAAATTCAACAAAGCAACAAGCAGAGCATTGCCTATGGCAAGATACATGTCACTGTCACCCTTGTTTCCGACTGAACCCGTGCATGCAGGTTGGGACAAGCCAAAACACTCCGACCTCGGGGTGAATACAAAACAGGCGTACTGGAGGTACAGCAAGCGGCAATACGAGATGACCCAGAAGCGTTATTGTCGGGGTGACATAAAAGGCTTGCAGAAAAAGCCATGTATGTCAAGGTGTTAAAAAAAAAAAAGAAGTTGGAATGGACTGGATCATTTTCTATTATAATGTGGCAGTCGGTTTCATTTTTTTGCATGTCAGAGGCACTCCACCCCTTTCAGATGGCACTAAACTGGGCCAGCTCACATTACCACCGACTGTACTGTTTTACGCAAGAGGCAAAAGTGAGATGATGGTACTCGGCCGTTGCAAGGAAAAAAATAGCGCCACACGAAACCAAACAATCCCAGATAAATTCAGCTGGTCACAAAGTATGCGCTCACAGTTTAGAAGCAGGCGCGCAAGTGTGAACACATGGACGTGCGCAGTACCCGAGTTTCAGATCGACCAAGGTACTGTGTGTGCGCACGTGCCCACACATGTGCCATCGGAGTATAATAAGTGTATCAATCCAACAGGAGTGGGTGGACTGCTCCCTGTTCGTGCATGCAGAAGTTCATGGAAACCCTCGCAGTTCCTCAGAGAGACTGCCATTACGTCGGCTTGAGCAGCGTTCTGTTTGTCGGCGCAATCTCTTCGGGGCAATATTCTGGCGTACAGCTGCTCATGGCGAGGCTGGGCTTGGCCTACAGCCAAACGGAGCAGGGCACGATTCGTCTAAAGTGGCACCGCCGCTTCAATGCGACGTCGACTGTGGCCGCTCCAACCGCAGTTTCCCCCGTGACGGTCCTTTTCGTGCGCGACCATATTGTCCGCAGACGATTGTGCCACTTGCTACGTTTAAGTTCATTCTTTATTTACACGATTGACATCTTCGAAACATGCCAACTAACGTCGGTTTGTCCCGAGTTTCGTATCTTAAAGAAAAACATTAAGTTAGCACAAAAAAAAAAAATCCCATTTCACTGAATAAAGTTTTTAAACCAGGTTTTCTAAATTAATTATAGGCAGAAAAGTGAGCACCAAGATATGAAAATACGTTTCAAATAATTCAAAAGTGTGTACCAAGGTTGAGGATGGTACTGGCCAGAAAACCCTCTACTGAAATGGTCCAGATAATTTCGGTGGCTCGTCGTTCAGAAATAAACCGGGGATAACGAAAAGTACATTATCACTCAAATGCTTTTAAAGATCAATGAGCATGACTGCTAAGAAAGGGGTAAAACACAAATATGGGTCAATTTTAATTTTTTTTTATAGAATGTACAAAAGAGGCTCTTTTCAAAAACTAGGCCAGCCTAAGTCAAAATCTGTCTCTCGCTACGAGAGTTAGGGAGTCAATTGTGCTGGCATTACTGTCCAAGGACAGCTGTGGCCTTTTTTATTTACGATGCAAGACACTCAGCTTGCCAAGTTGTTAATCTAGTAGCGCTTACAGATTAAACTGTGTATAGTGCATTAAAAATAACTGCAGAACTTATGCTTTTCATTGGTTCATCGCACATTTAAAAGTATTGAAATTCGTACTATTGGAAATAACGTTTAGATTGTACTAGACCTTGAAGAGACCCTGCAAAACTTTTCAAACTATTTCTGAATTTGTATGACTTGCACATAAACTAGGAGTGTCAGACAGCGGTAAAAGATAACATGCAGTTCCTAATGTCTCACCTAATCCCCCTAACTGGGGACTTCCATTACCAAAGAGTAGTGGCGAAACGGAGACTTTTTTGTCCCCATTTTGCCAATATTTTTTGGTACCACAAGTATCTCGTCATACCTTCTTTGTGCTGCCATCTATGCATTGGTTTCTAAAGTAAAATTGGGGATAGATGGCGCTTCCTCGTGTGCAATAAAAAGAGTGAACGTTTAAAGATGCGTTCCCCAAGACCAACTGAAGAGTGGCGCGTCTATAGACGCACCCCCAAGCTGCGGTCAAAATTAACATGCGTCTAAAGACGCACGCCACAGTAAAGGAGTTAATAAGTGAAATCAGATTAAGATTCCTAATACACTGCTCCTCTCTGTTGGTGACCGAGTCACAATGCACCATTAGGCAATTGAAACAAGAGCATGAAGTCACCACGAGCAATGTTTCTTGTTGCTAAGTCAGTTCCAAATTTTCCCATGAAGATGCAGATGATCCGCGTGCATGTGGGCACTTCTAGCAAATACATGAGCAAGGATACCACACTTCAACACTTCAGAATGAGTATGGTGCACATTTTGAACCAATGCTTTTGGGCGCCATTTTCGTCACTATCCAAAGCTATTTGTCAAGGCTGTCTCCAAAATGTGACGACAAGATTGTGTCTACTGCTGGTTGGTGCATCATTCAGAACAGTCTTAATTTTCCTTCTTCGTGAATGGCTACCATTTGAACTTTAACAAAGTCTTTGTAAGAAAATTGGCCCAGCAAATCTATGTAAATGCACGATTGCATTCCCAATCAGCCAAGCTTTTGGTCGACATTTCTCGGTCCGACGTGACACAGTTGGAGTTCCAACATGGCCAGTTTCTGATGGGCTTCCTTTTTTCTGGATTTATGAAACAATGAAGTTGTAGAACTTTTATTGGGATGCTGTCAGAGAGGGTTATGATATCAGTATCAAAGCAATGTTCCCGAAAAATTGTCATGAGAGAAAACATTGATTGGGTTGTGATATTTGTGCGCAAGGCCATCCGACTAATTTCCTGATCGTTTGACTAATATCAAGCTTGAATTCTCAGGTGTGACAAAAGTGTCTAATTCGACCTTGTAAAATGTTTTATGCTAAAAAGTAGAAAAAAATAAAGAAGCACGCAAGTCCGACAGGTAAAAAAAAAGCTGGCAAGACGATTTGACAGTAACAAGTTGGTTTTGACCACTTTCATAAAATTTTTCACATGGCACCTTTAGGGCAATGCAAGCGTAAAGTGAATTGCATACACCGGTGACAATGAATGGCTCATTTCCCCCAGAAAAACTGTGAGTCCAAAAGGAATGACTGTTTTACAGTTACATGGTGGCCAGGATAGCTTGTAAAAACAGCATAGTTCATGGAACAACTCAAACATGCTGACACTATTGTAAAAACTTTCAGCCTAAAAAAAAAAGATAAACAGCAAAAATTAAATTTTTAAGTTCAACAGCTTTGGGAAGAAAAATTATTTTGCCCCAATATTTGGGTTCCTAAAGTTCACCTATGCCAGCATGCTTAGAAAATTTCAAGGCAAATCTGAGACCACGAAATAAAGCACCTCTTTGAAACCACGACTGATCCTAAGATGTCCACATGCCAATCTATGCAATTCAATTTACCCTTTCAGCGCTTCCCCAGACGCCACACGGTCGCGGCTTAGGAAGACAACACCCTCTTTCGTGTTTTAAACGCGAGACTCGTGTATTTATGCGACGAGCCGTGTTGTGTTCGCAGAACTCACGGGCGATCAGTCAGGCTCTTCTCGACTTCATTGTGTAAGTACAGCTGAGTAAGTTTGACTAGAGCCGCCGAATAGGCTATGCTTGGAGTATCGACGCCTCACTTCCCAATGTTCTTGTGGGCACCGCCATTTTGGTGCCTTACGCAAGGCAGGCATAACCGACAATCGTTGCAATTAGAAAACGCAACTTCCTGCGGTCTAGGTATGCTGACAGGAAGCCCGGACGACATCGATTGGCTTCGCTGCGGACAGTCTTGATGTTTCTGGAGGACGGAACGCTGTCTCCTGCGATCTCGGATAAAGATTCAAATAACTGGCAACCATGATTCTAGGGCACCAAGATGGCCGAAGCGTCGTTATTCTAAAGCACAGCTTATGCTGCGACTCCAAGTTTGACAAGCGAGCACTTGGAAGCGAACTTGGGGTGGCGGTGAAAAGCGGTCGGCGCTCTTGTATGATTGGGCCTGGAGAAGTATGCGTCTTTCTTTTTTTTTTTACTTGAAGTGAAAAAATTTTCTTTAGCCACAACCAACCTCGACAGATTGGAATGAGTCGCAGGGCCAAAGAAAACCCTACTTGGACAAGACAAAGTAAGTTGGCACGAAGCGCAAGTCGCTAAATGAAAAACATCAGTGTTAAACACAGGCTAAAACGATCTAAGAAACTCACAACTCTCATAGCTGGCATTTCGTCACATAACCACCTTTTAAAACCATGTTTTAAAAGTTCAGTCAATACCACACTTAAGTTTCTCAATCTAAAAAAAAATTAAAAATGAAACTAAAGAAAAACACAGAAAAATCAGTGAAGGTATAGTACCATAGTGAAAACAAATTAATCTTTGTTACACCAATCAATACCTGCCAACCAAAAAGAACAGGTAATGCAGGAGGGGTTCTTTAAAATAAAAAGTACACATTAAAGTAACCTAAAAAAAAAAAATACAAGAAACCCCACACCCGTCTGCACCACATGCAACGATGGAAGTAGTTGAACCACGATCGAAACTTACCCACCCCGCGTCACCCCAACCCCGTAAACCTACGTCCCAACACACCATCTGCATGTACAATATGTATACATTTTTTATAGTACAGTACATCATAAAAAAACAACCATAAAAAATTAAAACACCAGAAAAGCAAAGGAGAGAGGGAATTGGTTATGTACAAAAGAATGGGCGAAGACAGTGCCAACAAATTGGCAACACGCTCACTGTACGCCACCAATGTGTCAGCCACATGCTGGCATTACGTCGACGGCACGGCGGCGGCACGCCGGCAACAGGCTGGCAATACGCCGGCCACCCGTCAGCCTGTCATTCGCTCTCCTCCTCGCTGTCGATGATGTCTTTTAACCTTGAGAAGACCTTGCGTGATTCGTCGGCGACCATCGACGACTCTTGGGAGACGTCTGGCGCGGCGCCGTCCGTGAGCGGGCCCAGGGAGCCCCTTGTGGCCCGTTTTGGCCTGCCCTCTGCACATTTTAAGCAGATGTTGTTCATGCCGCTCTTCAATTTATGTCAGAGTGGTGAGGTAGCTTGGCTACAACGGCTGAAACGAGTCTTCGACTGGCGCGTTTAGCAACCCAAAACTTCCCGTGCATCGAAACTGATCCCGAAGTGGCAACAAATGACGTCACGAGAGTTCTATGAGGTCATTGGGCGGAAATTGAGGGACCACTTTTTGGACGCGGCAAACACACCAGTCGGAGACAAGTTCCAGGCACCATGACTCGGCTAACGGTTTCCCCACAAGTGGAACGACTCCTCTTACAACGTAACTGAACACTGCCACAGTCGAAACGTTACAGTAATTCCTCGTCATAACGAAATCGCTTTTTTCGAAGTTCATCGTGGTCCCGACCAGAAATGCACGCGTTTTCAACCGGATTATTCGAAGTGTACCAGCGGCCGACGACGCTGATTACGAAAGGCCGCGTGTCGAAAGCATGCAAGCCTACACGGGGGCGCTTGGAGACCCTTGCGTTCCCTTCCCCCTCTTCAGCGAGGAAAACGGCAAACAAGAAAACGGAGTAAACGGGTGACAGAGGCCGGAGCACGCAGAGTGCCGCTCCCAATGCCAATGCGCCGACGCTGGCAGGGTGCGGCGGCGCAGCGGAAGCAGTGTACACGTTTTGACGCTACTCACGGAGCCTGCGGCCAATGCTGCCAGACTCCTGTCAGAATCGGGTCAAGGGAGTGATGGAGCGCGGGGGAGATCATTCCTTCGGGAGCCCCTGAAGCGCGCGCCTGCAGCGTACTCCACACGCACGTGCGTCGTTTGGGAGATTGGGAGTGTTTACCGAAAGCCGCTAAGATCTGCGAGGTTGAGAAAAGTGGCCGACCCAGGTCCGAAATCACCAAAGAATTCGACTTTCCTGCATCGGCTGTTCGACACTGTCCACCATTTTGCAGAACAAACAAGGTATTGGACGGGTTCGAGAAGTTTCTCATGCAAGAGAAAGCGCGCCCACGACCCGAAGACGAAAGATCGCCAACTGCCTTGCGACCGTCGGATTTTCACTCGCGAGAACACTTGCCGAGCAGGCGCACGATTCCCAGAGCTGCAACAATCTCTACGGGAGTGCGTGAAAACATGTTGGCAAAGCCACCAAGAGTAACTGATTCGTTCGCGCTTGTCGATGCAGATGTTCCCGTCGTTGCTTGTGCCACGGATGCTGCGATAGTAGACCTTGCGTGCGGCCAGGGTAAACACGAAGCGACGTCGGAGAGGCAGCTCAGGGAAATGCCGACGACTGCGGAGACATAAAACACTCTACGGCTGCTTCGAAACAACGTGGAGTGCAGCGGCAGTGACTCTGTTCTTGCGATGCGTAGAGCAGTTTGAGGAGAGCTGATGCCCGGAGGAAACTATCGGCAAACTCCACTTAATTATTCTTTTACTCGGTAAAGCCGCAGCTAGATGTTCACAACCAAGGTTTGTTTGATTAAATATGTGGTCAGAGCGTACCCTAGTGTTCCCGTCCACCCTTGAGGCTGCTGGCACTGTTATTTTGGCTCTATCGCTTTTATCGAATTACTGCTTAAATTAAACTTTTTTTTGTCGTCCCATCGACTTCGGTATAACGAGGGATTACTGCATGTCGTGCAAGGACAAACTGGTGTGTGACAAGTGCAACTCCAATCTACCAACCAACAAACCACCCTCAAATGTATTGCTCTGAATTTTCGTAGCTGTCATTACACTAAGTCTGTAGAATCTAGCGAGAAGATATACCATAAAACACCCAGCATGTGCCAACGTCACAATAAGCACCCACCCGATACTTTTAAATGTTCCAAAACTAAGCAAAAGACATATCAAGCGCCTAAACAAGACTTCTGATTCCACCTGGATAACTCATCAGCCGCTTCTCTAAGCAACCCGTGCAAAGCAGTGAAGCCCACCCCCTATCCCATGTCCCTTCCCTTTTCGCTCTCGAACCTAACAGGCACCTATTTCCCAGTTTTTCTAGGTGACTTCAACTTTTGGTAAACGGTTGCTCCGTATTTTACGGTAGCTAGACTGCAACGTCCTCTCATCTCATTTGCGAGAAACACTAAGCATATCAGCACAATAGCCAAGAGTTCCCTGTATTAAGTCACGAAGCTACATGAGCGCTTGGCCTCCGGGTTCTCACGTAATTCCTGGCCCAGACCATACTTTGTTCACGAAAAGCTAGCGTCAGACCCCAGTAAATATGGCCATATGTGCAAGCCAGCACTACGGAGGTATCCCAAGCAGTGCGCTAGATATCTTAGGGTGTGCGCCAAAGCCACCGATTGAGAACATGCAAAGCCATTTCCCAGTCGTATGCAGACGTTACCAGAAGACACTTACGCTTTGGGGCCGCTTTGCTATAAAACAGCTGCAAGTACAAATGCCAAAGGAAACTTTGCTTTAACATGGAAACCGTAAGAAAGGGGGTTAAACAAAACTAGAAGCTCTAAGAGACCGACAAGTTGAGAGCGCCCACACGAAGGCACTGAGACTCCCCACGTGTGAAATTAGTTAGGGTGGCCTTAACTCAAGCGATTACTATTTGTACTCTTAAAGACCGACGACCAGTTTGCGTTTTCCACTTTTCCCTTGCTTCCTCCTCTCCCCCTTATAACCTGTCCACCGTTGCCTGTTTCCTCCTCCCCCATGGTGAGGAGGATCTTCTGCCTTGCAGAATCTCGGATCTGGTCGTCGGCGTTTAAGTACTCATATTGCTCTATTAAAAAAGCCTATTAGTTGTAATTGTGGCAAGCACCAACAAACCCAAATGCTAGATAACTAGCGAGTTAGTTTCCAACACCTATGGCCAAACAGGTCTCTCGACCCAATTAATGATGCAGTGAGCAACGGAACGCTGGACGTGCTATGAACTTCTTTGATTGCAGCAGCGTTTCAGAGTGGTCTGTTTTAGAGCGCACCTCTTAGGCGCCCGTTTCCGGCTTGAGCGGCGTCGGCGTCGTTGTCGGCGTAACTGCGCAGCGCATTATGGGTAAATTTTCCCGAAGGAACCCGAGGTCCTACCGAAGGACCTCGGGTTCTTTCTGGAAGATTTCAAGAGGACTTCGGGTTCCTTCGGGAGGACCTCGGGAGGACCTTGGGTTCCTTCGGGAGGACCTTGGGTTCCTTCGGGAGGACTTAGGTTCCTTCGGAGGACTCGGGTTCCTTCAGGAGGACCTCGGGATCCTCGGGTTCCTTCGGGGACCTCGGAAGGACCTCGGGTTCCTTCGGAAGGACCTCGGGAGGACCTCGGGTTCCTTCGGAAGGACCTCAGAGGAGGGGGAGGTCACATGACCTCCCCCTCCTCGAGGTCATGTGACCCCCCCCCCCCTTGAGGTCATGAGACCCCCCGATGTCATGTGACGCCCTCCCCGAGGTCATGTGACCCCCTCCGCGAAATCATGTGACCCCCCCGGATGACCCCCCCCCCCCCTCAGTACCCTTCCCTAGTCCTCCTCAAGAGCTGCGCTCTAATTCGGCGTTACAGGGAGTTGTAAACGGCTTTCATTTTTTAATATCTCCCCTTAAAAATATTCCAGAAAATTAAAAAATACAGATTGCTAAAGCTCAACTTTCGTCAACTCATAACAGCACTAAGACCAGTTGCACTGACGACTACGATTGGAAGCTTCACACACGCCTCCATAATACGTACACTCTCGTAGTACGCACAGGCGTGCGGCAAACATTTGGGGAGATCTTTACCTGGCAGCGAGTCCACAACATTGGCTTCGTCCAAGCCTTGGAGAGCTTTGAGTTTCCTGCAGTTCTTCAAAGTCGGCTTGCCTGCAAATTTCGGACAACGCCGCTGCCATTTCTGACTGTCGCGATTACAAGGTCCTTATTTATTGCATCTTCTGTGACTGCCACTCCTCTCCTCAAAATCTAAAAAAAGTGTTAAAAAAAATATTTCTAACTTTTTTTTGTTTAAAGAAGAGATTCCAATCCTTGCAATGTATAAAGACTTGTTCAAACATTTGTGTCTCAGGGTGCTTCAGCACGATGCATCCCTCTGTCCCCGCTTACGACGCGAGAACGCGCTGCCACACTGGCGCTGTCTATAAGGTAGCTCTAGAACTGCCTATAACTAGACCGAAGGCTTTGCAGCACCATTGATGAGAAAGGGACACTTATAACATCAAAATAATCTCAAGCCTACAGTGAAAAAATGTTTCTTAAAGGGATACTCCGGCGATTCCTTCATGGTCCCCGATTCGCATAAAAATTTCCTAAACACACCAACACGCACTGCATAAATAGTAACCCAAATATTACGCCAAAATAATTCTTTTTCTCGCGAAGTTGTCGAATATACAATTTAGGCCCTCGTCGTGTTTTCCAAACTGAGACGACAACGAAAAAGAGATGCCAGCGGAAGGCAGCGTTTCACTCTTTGGACTATAGGATTTGTTCCCAACTGATTACGAGCAGTTTCATGGTGTCAAATTAACATCTTGGAAACTCACTCCAGCACCCGCGCAGCAGCACGAAACAAATGCTCGGCGCATTTATTTTTCTAGGACCGCCCGCTCGACTAGCGAGCCTGCCTGCCACCGACGTCGCGGCACCAAAAAGCGCAGATATATTTGAACGTTGGTCTTGGCACCATTTTCATTTGTCGATTTCACAATAACTATTCCTAATTTTGCGATACTAAATATGGCATACTCTAAATGGTGAAGGCCGGGGATTCCGAAAATATAGTTTGTTGGGGTAGCTCAAAGAATCGCCGCAGTCCCCCCTAAAAGGTATAAAAAATATATACGCAGATCGTGCCAGTATGCTCTCCCGTCGTGTGCGGTTACGACGCAAATCTGGGAACCAGCCTTCGGCCGCCTCCATTAAACGCAATGTAAAATTAAAATGAAACTTTTGGACGAGTCATACCAGACGCCACAGATGCTTGCCACCACTACGGTGCCTGCAACACGTCTCCGACTGGTGTGCTTTCCAAAAAAGTGCTCTCACGGGCGGGATGGGACGCTAAACACACCGGTCGGAGACACGTTCCACGCGCCGTAGTCGCCGCTCGAGCGTTTGCTGCGAGTTTCCGGGAGGTCACCTTTGAGGCCCGCCTTCTCGAGAACGTCCAGCAGCTTCGCCGCCTTGACATGCACAGAGTCCGTCGGTTCCAAGAGCCGAACGTAGGAGACCCGGAGTCCCGCCGCCGCGATGCACCGCATCAACCTCGCCACTTGTGGCGCCTCTGAGGACTGCGATTTGGACGCCGGCTGGACGTCGGCGAGAAAAGAATGTGTCCGTTATTCTTGTCTTAATGCCCATGTTAGTGTACAGCGCGTTTTCAACAGACCAAACGTGCAGTGCCGAAAGAAATGGCGGGAACACTAGCTACGGATCCGGTTGCATAGTACATACTACGTCGGACAAAGAAGAGGCAGCCCACCTTCCGTCGTTTTTTGGCCGGTGCTCCGTCGCCTCGCCGCCTCTCTACGTCTTCCAGCTTCCGCTCCAGATCCGACAGGGTGTTGGTGTTGTTGGCACCGTCGTTGCCGTCGGTGTTGCCCTCGCTGTTCCGGACGGCCGGCGTTGCAGCCGTGGCCGCTCCGCGGTTCCGTAGTTCCGAGAGGGGCTCGTCGTCGCTCGAGTCGAAGATGCTCTTCGCCGTGACCTTCTCTCTCGCCTGTCGGCCCGATCGCGACGGCGGTGCGGGTGAGAAGAAAAACACGAAACACCCTCGTCTTCAACATCCGCCCATTTCTGCCTATAACTATAGCCTGTCTCGGGTTAAAAAAGCGGAACAACCCGCTCTCACAGACCTCTTTGCTCATTGATTGGTTCTTCCCTCCTCTCCAGTGTTCACCTCGCTAAAGCAACAAAAGTAGAGTCCTTTTTTTTTTTTGAAGGAGCATGTCCTACTTTTTTTAACCCGCAACAGACTTTAGGGTTCTGTGAGCTCGGGGTTAATTTTTTCCCGCAGATTTGATGTTGTTTCCCCAACGTCTGTATCTGGCGTAAAAAAAAAAATCATATATTGGGGCTTATGTTGAAGAAACTGGCACACATTTGTGGCATTCCTAAACTCTTGGGGAGCATGCACGTGAGCAGAATGATCTGAAAATGTCACGGCACCGATAGGAGACAATTAATGAGACAAGGGGTGGCCTTCCCAAAGAAAGAATCAGACTCACGGACAGTTCGGCATGAGCAGTGATGTGGATAGGCACAAAAAAAAGGCTGTAGATACTAATGGTTTCTATGTGCGAAATTCGAGTTTTTATGATTCAAGAACTGCAACAATTCTGGGTTTTTCAGTTTCCACCAACCTGAGTAATAATCTCCCAGTGGGCTAATTTTTAGGGTTTATCGGTATATAGACGTATTTTGTACAAGGGACGAAAAAAAACTAACAACAACGAGACATTACAACTTAGAATGACTATATACAATATTAAAAAGAAAAAACAAGAATGAGTGACAGCCGCGATTAGAACACGATCACTCCTCTAGTGGTGTAGCAAGAGAAAAACAATGCTTTACTTATCCCACCGGAAGTTCCACGATTCAAGATGGCGACAGCCATGTAGAAGAGGTCCATACCGAAAACACAAAACCCTAGTTACAACTAGGCCGTAGGCTTTCTGGTTTTAACTGAAAAACACCGATAAACGTCCGTTGGTGTCAGAAAATACAAAATTGGCTAAAGCCGAAAAACGTCGATAAACATTTATTTGTGTCGGAAATACAAAATCGGTTAAAACCAAAAAACACCGACTCCTCGAAATTTCTGCTCCAGATAGGACTGTTTTTGTCGAAACCCTGCCCTCTTAGACTTGAACCCCTAGTTTTTCCATTGTTTACTTCACCGACAACCACCGTTTCTAGCATCCGTTTGAAGCAGATCACCGAAATACATCGTCGAGCCCTGCGCCCTTAGACTTGAACCCCTAGTTTTTCTATTGCTTTTTTTTCACCGATAATCACCGTTCCTAGCATCCGTCTAGCAGATCACCGAAATACATCCTACTTGAAAAAGGAACAAACGCGGAAAAACATCCACCGATTTCCCTCGCAAATAAACACCAGAAAATCTACGGTCGTAGTTCTAACCGACGGCGCCCTAGGCGCGGGTTCGACCTCGTTACGGAGAGGAACCTCCCACCTTCTTAGGGGCAACGACGCGCCGTCTCCTCGCGGGCGGCCGCTTGCGGGGGTGGCCTCGTCCCCAGCGTCCGAGTCCTCGCTCCTGGGCCGGACCATGACCCAGCCGCCGGACTTGGTCTTGGTGAACTTGAGCGTGAACAGCGGCATGTCATCCACGCTCTTGGGACCCTTGCTGTTGTTGCTGTCCTCCGGGGAGGCCTTCTGCCCACCTGCACAGCAAACGCCTCCGTGTGTGGATGGCCGAACTACTCCCGCAAGCTATGTCTCGATGCTATTCTTACTGAGGAAAAATAATTGCGGTTGCTTAGCTCGGCTATGCCAGGATATACGTAGCGTGAGCTTATGCGCACAAAATAGAAGGCGCTATCAAGCGGCTCCGGTGCAGCGTCAGACTTGGCTACTGCGCAACGGAGGCGGACAGCTGGGCACGCGGCGGCGCCAGTGCGTCTGCCGCTGCTATGACGTCACTCCTCTGAAATGTGCAGACCGGCGAGGCGCGCGCAGTGGCGGCGGAGCGCGCGGCGGCGGCGTCTCTGGCGCGCCAGCTGTGCGCCGTGTGACGTCACTGCTCCTCGCGCATGCGCAGCATGGCTCTTTGGGAGCCACGCGAAACTGCTCAACTCGCCAGTGTAGCTCACGCTACAAAAAAGAAATGATGCTGAAATCGCCTTTGTGGCCGCACTGACTCCTGACGAAATGCATTAGCATTTGGCGTGGGGCACTCTGCGAAGGATGGAGATTTCGACCTTGCGACATTCCGCAAACTGCCGTCTTCGGAGAGCGAGTCTGTTCTCCCGGGCGTCGGCGGTTTCGGATGGAGCCACCGCAGCTTCCCACGATCGCCTTCTCATTTAGCACTCACTTGGGTCCATGCTGCGGTGCCATGATGCCGCTAACAAGATTAACCGCAATGAGCCCTTCTTGAAAGCGAGTCAAGTTAGCCTGACCGAACGCACTGCCCAAGAAGACTGCTGCAGACTGCGGGGAGTGCTGTAACAGTCGTGCACGAGCCACGGCTGTATGCAAGCGCCAGTCGGCGAGCGTGCTAACAAAGCATTTAAAAGAACTCAGAAACATTTGAAACCAGGAATAAACAGAAAATGTGACTCGCACTTTTGGCATCCTACGAAAACACTTTACTTTCTCCATCACTAGTGCTGTTGACCGTATGCGGTAAACCAACTGTTGCAAACAGTCCGAAAACTAAAGATTTGCTATGACCGCACGATGTCTGGTACCCAAAAAATGAAAGACGTTTAGAGTTCTCTGTAATGCAAAATTAAAGTGCAGCTCTTGAGGAGGAGGAGGTGAGGGTATGCCCCTCCTCCCCCTTTTCTCCTCCTCCTCCCATCTAGCAGAAAATTTTCGCTAAATTTCCTCAAAATTTACCAATAATTTCCCACTAGATTTAGTAGGGAAATTGACGTCACATGACCTCAACACTAGGTTAGTGCGAATATTCGAAATCTCGAATGGTAGTTTCGAATGATACACTATTCGGTATTCGCTTCAAGAAAAACTGCACTATTCGCGTTTTCGGAGTGTTGATTGCGGCGGGTTAGCCCGTCAAGCGCACTTCTTACCGAGCACCGATGCACTGCCGAGAAGCAATACTCACAGAAGCGAGCTCCGCGGGTGTTGCTTCTCTGCATTACATCGGTGCTTGGTAAGAAGCGCACTCAACGGGCCAACCCACCGCAATAAACACTTGGAAAAGTAAGAATATCGCAATTGCGTGCTCGGAAGAAAAGCATACATTCAAAGCAGGATGGTGCACACGTGCCGGCTGTGTTTAATATAAATGGGAACTTTGTGAATGTGTAAATCTTCATTCTTGTAAAAGTTTCAAAATTAAACTGACTGTTATGCAAGAGTATATGTTAGGCAGAGATGTCCTTACAACCTGCGTTCATCATGTGCGATTCTTTCTTTTTTAACTCGAGATTAAAGAAATATTTTATTTGTAAATTCACTCAATCGGGTTGGCCATCTCTATAGGATTTATTTTATGTCAAATCCATCGTTTAGTTGCCATTCCATGACATCAGACCTTCTGAGGTCACAGTTCATAAATATAGATTGATTAATCTTAGATGAACAAGTGGAACAACCTTCAAGAGTTTTGCTGGGTTTTCATCTAAGCATGATGCAATGAAAGTGAAAGGCGTGGAAAAACTATTCGATATTCGAATCGAAAACATTTGGCCAAAACCGCTATTCGCTTCGAACTCAAAATCCACTATTCGCACAAGACTACTTAACACCAATTCAGTTTCCCGCTAAATTTAGCAGAGAAACTGTGACATCCTATAATGCAATGCGTGCGGTGACAACGGCGGCAACGCCACTTAACCTGGAAACAGGAACATTAAATGTTGTTAGTACAAAACAATAAAATCTTCAACAAGAGACAAATTAGATTATGTACATAATTTGATACATTGTGATGCTCATTGATCCAAGTTACAAATGAAAAGGACAAAAACTATTCGAAGTGTATACAACCTACTGTCAAACTTGGGGCAAAGTAAAGGCAGAGCTTGGCGGAAAAAAACTAGCAGAAAGTAAACAATAGCAAACAGATAATGAATTCCAGTAAATATGAAGTTTAAAATTTTACAACCTATTACCTTCCATCTATGCAGCATCAGATTTCTGCAGTAAACTGCCGGAAGCATTGGCTAGGGACTCATCCACACAATCTGATTATTCAGCAACCTAATCTAAGAAACCCATCCGAATCATGTGCCCTAAACTAATTTGCGGCAAACGGTTCTTAGCCACCTGCGCCGTCTAGACACCCGCACGACAAATTCGAGGCTTCACTTCTACTCACGTTTACTTTTCGTGCCCGCGTTGCTGTTGCTTGCACCGGCGGCTTTGCTGTTGCTTTTGCCATTGTTTTTTCTGCTAAACTTCCGCTTGTTGTTGCTGTTGCCGGCGTTTTTGCCGCTGTTGCCGACACTCTTCGTCGCCGGCGTCTGCGCGACCGACTTCGTCTCGGCGGCGTCTGCGGACACGCGGCTCACGTCCCGCTGGTCCTCCGCGAGTCTTGAGTTGACCTCTCCGTCCTCCGAGGTTCGCCGCGGCGACTCCGCGGAGACGGGCGACTCCGCGATCATCAGCTTCCCTTCGGAGTCGGAGTCCGACGCGTCGCAGGGAAGCTCCACGGTGGGGAACACGAGGGGCCTGGGGGCGTTCTGCACAGTTCCAAGGTCGTTTGCACAGCTCAAGGTCGTTCACAAATTTCTACGCTCGGAGTCTCAATCAAAATGAACCAAACCAGCAATAACCCTCGCCAAACACGACCGATGCAACAAGTTCACAAAACCGAAGACTGCTGTAACAAAACACAACAAACCATTTGCTAAATCTCCCAAGCACCCCGACCCACACTCGAGGAATCATGGGAACGGTGTTACTTCAGCTCCCTAGTGATTGGTAATTTCGACCAATTCCATGGTTACATGGTTCTGAGTGTAATCCGGAGCCACCCTGAACAAGCGTCATATAAAGCCCAAGGACCTGTCATAAACATTTTAACATTTCTCGTCAATGTCAGTGTTTTCGATACCATGCTTCAACCTGGCTGAGCTGCAGAAATCTCTTACATTATTATGAATCTCGTTCAACTTCAAAAATGGTGATATTAAGTTAGAAACGATAAAAATGCTATAAACAGCCCCGCTGACTCCGAGCTAAATCCTGGTTTTGGTTGTTCTGAATTCTCGGCTTTTCAAGCAATTCCTGCTAAAACAACAATCACGAGAATGATAGTATTGTAAGAGATTTCTGCAGCTCAGCCAGGTTGAAAGGTTGATTGCATGCATAGTATCAAAAACGCTGACATTAACGAGACATTTTAAAAGTGTCATGACAGGTCCTTGGGCTCTATACGATGCTTGTTCAGGGCGACTCCGAATTACACTCAAAACTGTGCAAGCATGTGATTAGGTGAAATTAAAGACCACTAGGGGGCTGAAGGAACACCGTTCCCATGATTCCTTGAGTGCTGGCCGGAACACATGGGGGATTAAGGAAATGGTCTATTCATATGGGAATTTAGAGCATTTCTTCATCAACAATAAAGAAAACACATGAGGCTTTGGTGCTAACTGCTCCTTCACTCCTTTTGCCAATCTTTTTACCTTCTCTAGGCATCATGATGTGCAGGACACCAGTAAAGCTTGTAAACTTTAGAATTTTATGCATTCTCTGAAATTATTCTAAATTACATACCAGCAAATACGAAGAAAAATAAGTAGCACCACCGGGCAGATCTAGTCAATAGAAATCCAACGGCACAAAGTTTATGGTAGTGACCTCTAAACAGCCTTCCCTCCCAAAATATCAAAGTGAGCAGAAGAGCACCTGGAAATTCAGTTTACCTTTACTTGTTCTAAGGAAGAGCCTCTCTAAGAATCACACAAGGGATGAGCCACTGTGCCCTAGTTTTCTTTATACTCCACATCAACTATTTTGTGCTATGTTGTCAAGGCCAGTGTAGCTTCCACAATGCTACAGCTCTGCACTGCTACTACATGAATATCTCTCGCATTCGCACGTGCTCGCGCAAGAAGCTTCGACGGCATTGAAGCACTGCAAAAGCTACGCTAGCCTCGACAACGTAGCATCACCAAACGGCCGACGATGAGTATGGGCTAGGTGGAGCCGTCGATACTAAGGACACCCGCCAGGTGGCCCTAGCGGCCACTCAATTCGAAGGACCCGACTGTATTCCAGCCTCACTTTCGCTCCTGTGCTTGAGGAGACCTGGGCTTGTGTGTGCGCACCCCTAGCGTCTCCTTGACTGCACGGATTACGTCGTCATCGTCGGAGTCGCTGCTCGACACGAGCGTGCCCTGCGTGTTCCGCGATGCTGGGCCCTTGAACGGGGAGTCGGCGTCGTCTGGGCGGCAGTTCCCGTTCTGCGGGGGAGGGGACGGGGAGCACGGGGAGTACAGGTCCCCCTCCAGGGCCTCGGACGCGTCGTCCATGCGACCCAGCTTGTCGCAGTCCTGCGGGAAGGAGAGGAGGGCCGACATGCTCAGAGGGGATAGCGACGAGGTTCCTTTAAAGGGATACTACAAAGAAATTTTGGGACTTATTTCTTGGTCTATTTGTGTTCAAGGGAGCAGTATCACATTAGACACACCAAGTCTGTCATTGAAAAAGACACGAAAAGGAATTCTAAAACGAATTAAACGATTTGCAAAGAGCAACTGGTGGATGTCACAAACGCCTCATTTGTAATGCTCGTCTAGGAACCTTGACAGGTGGCGACGATGTCTGTCTCGCCTCTGGCCACCACGACTGAAGAGGGAAAGGTGGAACTCCCCTCTTCCTGAGGCGCTCTCTTGTGTGTCTCAGACGTCGCTATTGTCCCTTACAAGATTATAGAAGGTTAACTTGTCACTGAAAATTCATACAGAAGCAGCTTTGGGGTTAGTTGTGGTGGTCCGATCGCTGGTGTGCTTCGGTGGCTGGAACAGCTAGGACACCCTCCCGAGGTAAGCCTTGCCACAGCTTTGCTCGTCCCGAGACAATCTACGTCACGACTGCACCGGATGTGACGTGCTCTCCACTGGCTGCTCTCCGAGCACTTGCTAGATTGGGCCATATATAACGAAAAATACAGCCATCAGGCTCAAAATACAAACGTGCGATCGTCATTTACGGATATTGTGGATCATATTCAGCCCATTTCTGAACACGACGGCTATATTTCAAATTTCGTCGAAGTGTCCTGTTAAAGGGTTGACTCAACAGTTTTTGTGCTCTTAGTAAATACCGCTTAGAATTATCTCTCAACATTCATAACCTATGAAACATGTGGTAATCTTTTTCTCTCCACGCGATGACAGGCGCATGAAAACTGCTGAAGAAACGAGCAACGTTCACCTCCTTGATTAGCGGCGAAAACAAGCGACGACGTGACCTGGAGTTGACTAAATGCCGCAAATTTTCACCATAGCCATGTGCTGGGGTCGGCAAAGCATGGGGCACGTGCCAGGTTCCACGTTGTTCAGGTTCTGTCATTCCCGTCGTCGCTGCGTTTGGGCAGGAGCCACCACCCGAATGCGTGTCACAGCGTTAAATGTCACGAGCCCAAATCAAATGCTCGTGCAGTGCTTGTGCCCACTGTATGAGTAGCATTTAAATATCGTCACTGCGAGACTCGCAAAGCTAGATGACGAAATCCTGGGGATCGCATTGTTGACGACGCCAAGGATGCAATTGTTGACGACGCCAGCAGCACAAACATCTGTTGCCGTTTGTACCGAATGTGTCGTGACATCCCTACCGATCACACATGTGCAGTATAAGCAGACGCTAAAATTTGCAATAAAGATTTTGCATGACTGCACAAAGGCAGTATCTTTTAGGCATGTCTAGTCTGATGACATCGTTAAAAAATTTAACGATGGAAAAGTTTAGAGAGGGCTTTCTGCATATTGTACGGCGTGGCATGCGGTTTGTAACTAGTGAAAACGAAAGGACTTTTCATGCGTGAGTGGCATAAAAACAACTATAGGCTTTTGCAGGTTAAGAACAGTGGGACAAGATCCTCCCACAATGCGCTCAATTCTTTCTGCTTAAGCAGAGCAAATGCTGGAGAGGAGGAAACCATCAATCGTGGCAAACAGTTTTCTGGCAGGGGCTTTTCTTGCCTGTTATTCTAAACCTGTAACAGACTATAGTGTACAACAGCTATATGATATACAGACAATATGAGCTGAAACACGGGATCCGGACTTTTGCTGCGTCTGCGGTCCCCACAAGCTTCATCACCTCTCAGTTCATCAAATGGTCCGAAGTATGGGACCTCAACCTGGCATTCCATTCCTAGTTCAGACCTTTTCGAAAACTGGCAGGTATGCCAAAGAAGAACGAGGGACTCTTACAGCCCACACTTTTCCACGATAGCATATACGATATAGCTTCGCCAATACTGGAAACTCGTTCGAAAGCCCATGGGAGCGGCGGCGAACGCAACAGTGGCGCCTCTAGCAGACTCGTAGTCTACGGAAGCAGACGACGTAATTGAAAACTATGGGCTCTGCGATGTCCTCGAGCTTTGCGAGCCCTGTTTCGTCACCCCAACAGCTGAAACAATTCATTACGGTGGGTCCGCTTGCAAAGCGGAATCCACTGATCGCAACTGCAACGACAATCAATTAACAATGTGCACAAAAACAAAAATGGAGCAGTTTATCTAGAGGTCTCAAACGCCACTCAGGGGATCACACGCTTTTAAAGCCCATCTGGGAAGCGGAACAAAGGTGTTTAGCTACCCGAACTATGTCGTAAGAGGTTACAGTTGATCCATTACAGACTGCGGTGTCACAATTTCTTACCTGAAGATGATTATTACAACATGCACAAACATGATAAGATAACCTGAGCAAGCGCACCAATTGCTGCAGCATAAAAACAAAACCAAAAGTAACGACAAAAGTTACCGTGCAAACACTTTCCGAACTCTGCAGGAAAGATGGGGTCCCCATCTCAGACGAAAATAAAAAGAAATGGGGAACAGCAGCAAACAACGGCAAATAAAAGAAAGAAGTTAGCAGACGATACAAAGATACAAACCACCCGGCAAACAACTTCTTCAACAACAACAATCGTTGCAACACTTATGAGGAAAATAAATAAATAAAAAGCAACTATTAAAAAAGATAAAAAAGCTTCACTTTTTTTTGCAGCTGCTGGTTATGCGTTTGTTTATTTGCTTTCGCAGTGTTGATAAAACTAAAAAACCAAAACGAGAAAGGAATAACGTAGTCCAGCTAACACTGCCCGGTAAATAAGAGTTGCACGCTGCAAACTGTGACGTACCAGCAGTGCGTGGCATTTTTTGCCTTTGCATTTCTTTTCCCAGTGACTTTGGCAGGTTTTACGTTTGCTCGCTTGACGAAGCAGTTCAGAAGTACATTCAAAGGACCTTGTTGACGTATG
Source organism: Ixodes ricinus (assembly GCA_037355805.1). Lineage (NCBI taxonomy): Eukaryota > Metazoa > Arthropoda > Arachnida > Ixodida > Ixodidae > Ixodes > Ixodes ricinus. The sequence continues at coordinate 106,902 of JAZHYW010014174.1, forward strand.
TGTTCAGGCAACCTTTGCACACCGTGCCTTTGTTTCGAGTGTCAATCGGCGGCCTCAAGCCCACCTTCAACTGAACTTTAGCCTGGCGCAAATTTCTCAGTAAAATGTATTTTTGAAGGCACTGCTGATGTTACCGGCTAGGTGGTGAGCTTGGACTTCAGAAGCATGATGACAGATCTGACTGGCTGCCCATTCAGCTACATAGGACTGGGTGTTAAGGTGTGCACCTGGTCTGTCGTCCGTGAGGTTCTTCGCGATCTCCGTGGATTTGTCATAATCGTCTGTTGAGGCATCAGTGGCGATTTTGAAGCTAGACTTGGATAGCTCTTCCAGTTTAATTTGAATGCTGCAGGAACGTAATTACTCACAGTTTTTCAGTTCAGGAAGCGGAAGAAGGATTTTCCACCACATTGCAAACACTTGTTTTTGTAGTGGTAAGCAGCACATGGCATGCCTGCCATCTCCAAGTATGCGCTGGTGTATGCCCGAAGGCAGCCGGTTGATCAACAAACAATGACCCATAGCAGACATGCCAGCGTACACAAATAAAATCCGAAAAGAAATGTATAATGAGCTTGCACTTTTTATATATTTAATAAATACCAAAAAGCACATATAAAGATTTCGGATTAGAAACTCTATCGAAGGTGAAAATAGGAGGTTATCGCAGACGACAGTGGAAGAAAACAACAACAAAGTTGCAGACGACCCTCAAAATGTCCGGGCACAGCGTAGCAGATGAACCGGCCGTAGTAAGCGCCGAAGCGAAGAAAAAGTAAAAACTAAGCAAAACAAGGCAAAGCAAAACATGCAATAATTCAAACATCAAGTAAACAAAACAAAAAAAAAAATAGAAAAGCAGGATGAAGAAAGAATGCGGCGGCGTAGCATTGCTTCAAACATAAAAAGTAGACTTTTAAAAATGGAAGGAGTTGCAAGATGATCCAACGGGTGCCATCCTTTATCGTAGAAGATGATGATGACGTCAGTCATCCCGGCACTAACAATCGGAATTTGTGCACCGTATGTAACATGACCGAAATCACCTCTATCTGCACTACGACGCTCTCTTTTTTTCTTCTGCACGCGCGAGAAGCCTGCTTTTTTTTGTAACTCCACTTTTATTAATTTCAGTAATAGCGTCAGATTTGCATGTGCACAACAATCGACTTCTTCCAGAGCATACTGACATCAAAATAACGTATGTTGTTAAAAATTGCCTTTTGCTTCTTCATCTAGAGACAATCTTAATGGGATTAGCCAGCTCGCCTATTCGACAAAACGGTTATAAGCAAGACGTTAATGAGAAATGGGAATTGCATCAACAAACAAACTGACTGATAAGAACAGTAAAGCTGAAATATAGCTATGTTCAGAAATTTTTGTACATTGCCCTTTTTCAAAAAACAGTGCAAAGGTACATTTGTGTTTTGCCAGGCTTACGTAAGTTGTGACAGAGTGTTTTCTTCAGGAGAGCCCCAAACTTGCAACCTGAAAGCTTTAACATCTTTCCCATGCGAAGAAAATGTCCTTCACTCATAAGGTGGCACCTCTTTTAACATTCAAAGCAGCGAATACCCGTGACAATTTTTTTCAATGGTCACCTCGCACGGAAATAGGCAAAATCAATGTGTTGTGGAGAATTCGTCTGTTAGTGGAGACTCCGAGCTCGCCAGGGCGCGCTTTCCCGCGGGGAGTTGCCAGTATTGGCTCGTATTTGGCGATAACACACCCTTGGTAGAAAGTAACATGCAATAACAGTCGCTGTGTCAAAGCAGAACTGTCCGACCGATCCAATCAAAAGGCACTGTTTGTGACAGAAGAGCAAGGGAAGCAAACAATGTCATCACCTGGTCCGTATTGCTGCAGTCGACCACATTTTCAAATTCCTTGAAGACGGTTGTGACAATGGAGGCAAAAACTTCGCGGTTTTCGGAAGACAGGTGTTTCACTTTCAGCTCGTCCGTGTAAAGCGTACGGAGCTGGCGGATTGTGAGCATGCTGCAAAAACAAACAAAAAAAGCATTCATCAGTATAACTGCACAGCGTGCCCAAACATCAGTGCACACACAGCGACCGACCAGCATGACAAGTGGCAGACCGTGAACGTTGTAAACAAGACGTTAATTTACGCAGGTACTATTAAAGAGTATATCAATCAGATAGCCCCGATAACGATACCGGATAGTGATTTGATACGTACAAAAAGACTCCAGCAGAGTATCGGGTATTGTTACCAGAGTTATCGGAAGAATCTACTAAAACTCTCTATTGCACTTAGCATGAGGGACATTACAACATCTGCAAAGCTGAAATAACTGTGCGACGAAATGAAGGGCAGTTCCCTGGCTTGCTCAATAGGCACACATCTTTCCGATATTACGCCCGACGGCTTTGATCACTCGAGTGCATGGTACAGTTGGCCGTGTAGCTGGCAGTACTGATGATGAAGTGCCAGAAGAGTGAAGTAACTTTGCTACCATGACCCTTGACTGCTTCTATGGGCCTCCACAATAGTAATTAGAAAACTGTTGCATCATTCGATAAGAACTATATCTAATAAGCTATGAACCGGGCACATTCTGTAATGGACTACACGAAGTTCCCTTTGTATCAGACAGAAATGCCATGGTGGACTTATAAATGTCACCTGCCCTTGGGAATACCAGTTTGCTCTGTTGGCCAATGACCAACTAGAAACCGAAGGACAACAATCACTATACCCTGTTCACCCCTAAGCTGACAGTGCGGTGTAAGCTACAAGCTTGCTGCTCCACTCAACCACCTTCTTTCATCACCAGACTCCGCTTCTGGTACGTGGGTATGAGCAGGAGCGTGATCATGCGGCGAAAGATAGACATACGACTGCTCCAATCAGCACATAGCGTCCACCGCACTGCCAGCTTAGGGGTGAACGAAGTATAGTACAGCTTTCAGTATCAGTACTGGTGATCACTAGTATCCGAAGCAAATTGGTGTCAAACAAGCACAAGTGTTCGAACTGAGAAGGATAGTTCAGGTACATTAAAGCACCGATTTTCGACGAGCTCAGAGGGAGACCCTTTTCCTACTATTACAGAATAAAGACTGTAAGTGAATTTTTCTTTTTAGCAAAAAAGAAAGATTTTTGAAGGCATATACTTTGCAATTGTCCACGAGCAAAGGCCAACCCTAAGCATGGGTTAGTCTTTTTTCTTTTTTTTTCTATCACAAAGGTGATGAAATATGGTTAGACAATGCTCTAGAACGTTGTTCTTTTTTTATTTTATTATTCTTTCCCCTCCCACAAAAATAATGCTACCTACGTGGCTACGTTTTCTCGCGTTTGACGAAAACGAGCCCGAACAATCTCGACAGCTCGAACCCACAAAAATCGAAAATGCTTAATCGAACGTTCTGGACAAGCGAAACCTTCAAAGTCGCCAGGATAATCAGCATGCACGCTTCTTCTAAAGAGTTGGCGTCACTCCCGAAAGTAGATCAACACACGGAGACAGCTCACGACACAAAAACCACGCACACATATTTTCCGCCTGTTTTCGCAGGTTTCTAAAGTTAGAGCATGTGGGGCCAGCTCATGAATCGAGGTATATGAATAGATTACGTTAAAAACACGAGTAACATCGCACAAATCAACGTTAAAAGGAGCGATAGCCCCAATAATGCCAACATATGAGGCTACGCGGTTTGGCGGCTGCTCGGTTCGTATTCGGACACTGTATGCGCACAAGCACTAAGGTTTTGAGTGGACACTTTTGACGAAATTTGAAAGTAGTTTGTAAGAGCGTTGTTCGTACCCATAGTCGCGTCGTTCCCGAAAAATACGACGAACAAATTCTAGCATACTACTGGCGCTGACCGCCGCCATTGCTATTCCCGCGCAAGAGACATTATTCGCCATCTATTGTTTGATAATCGCTTGGCAGCTAAGTGGGGTTTTACTAGAAGGTAATATACTTTACATTATTTCTGTACTAGATAGAAATGTCGATTAAAGTTTGAGTTTTTAATTTTAGAAACAAACACACCGTGGTTTTGATTTGGCAAAAGGTGGCGGAACCAGCGGCGCTGGTGCGAGGTGGGTTTTAGTGACCTCAGTTTCGGTTCCGCTTCTTACGTAGCTTTCCACCTTGCTCGATAATAAAATTGTCTTAGTAACAGTATCTTTTATTCATTTGTTGTACTGAGAGTCTAAGATCAGATTACTGCAGACGAAAGTTTAATTCCTACGCCGTACGAGAAACGCGCGTGGCAACTTATCAACAACGTCAACAACCATCTAGCAACGCTGGAAGTGCGTTCGGAAAGGTAACCTTTTCATCTGTAGTGTTTGCAGAGTAACAACGCACGTTCGAAATAAGGTGGCCATGTGGTTGTGTGTTTGGTAGACAAAGCAAATGAAGTAACTCTGGAGTTCACTAAGCTGACTCTCTGCTCGCCGAAAAAAAAAAAAAGAGAAATAGTAATAATTGAACGCGCAAATAGCATGGCGCTTTCGACGAGAGCGTGGAACTCGAAATGTGCCATAATGAGTTTTCCTTTAACGCTGTGAAGTCTTTTAACGCTGGTTCGACGCCAAAGCAAGCAAAGCGCAGACAACGTTCGAGTGTGCTAGAGCATGGAAGTGACACTGGATACAATGGACAGGGCGTCCAAAATTGCGAGAACGTTTGCTAGTGTTCAAGCGGTATCCGAAATGTGCAGAACATTTGAATGCGTTAATATGCGTTGCTCGCATTAGGTACAATGAACGAACTGCCGAAAGTTTTGCCCGTCTGGACGAACGCGGCTGAGCAGGGTCTAGCGGATCTGAAAGTGTTCGCCGTCGACTCGAGACTGCATCCCGACTACGGAGGAGCAGGGGTGGACGTTTCAGTGGACGGGCGCGGGGACATTCAGTGCACCGCCCTCAAGCACCACGACGCCAAAGCCACCCGACTGTGCGCCAGGAACATTACGTTACCGTTCGGTCTTCCGAACACAGGTAAGCGTTTTTTTTTTAAACGACCACTATTAAAAATGCGCGTAGAACGACAGGTCTTTCAGTTCCTCCGGCGCGCACGCGCACTTGCTCATTTCGGCGTCTCGTGAACTTCGAGCGTCCACATTCTCCGAGCGCAGCGATGGCACGGTGCGTATCGCACAGAAGCGCGACGCACCGAAATTCGAAACTGCGGAAGTCGTCTGCTTCTTGCTCAGCAGTTGCGGTGACGTCAGAACGACGCCAAGCTCTGATTGGCTGATCGAAAAAAATAGTGGGTAGACCGCAGTGCTAGATGTCTCGAGGTCTACCCTCTATTTTTTCAGATCAGCCAATGAGAGCTTGGCGTTCTGACATCATCGCAGCCCTTGTGCCAGAAGCAGACGAACTTGCGTTCCGCATCGACGAGCCACATCAGCCACTTCCGACCTCACGGTTGTGACAAACCCGGCATCTCGTGGATACGGGTGGCAGGAGCCAAAATTATTTCCAAGATAAATTAATTAAGGCCTCTGCACAACAGCAAAGTGTAAATTAAAAAAAAAAGACTGTGACATTTGGAAGTTTCTACGAATGTTTTAATATTCGTGAAGGGTTTGAAAACGCTTCGAGCACATATGCGGAAAGTTACCTTGACCGATCTATTATTGACCACGCATGCCGTTCAGATTTAAATGAAAGACGACATTCTTGAACCTGCTTGTCGACGCAGAAAGCTGTCAAACTTGCCGGAACCGTCGATGTGCTATGCCGATACAGGCACACCACCACTCAATACATAGCATGAGAAATCTTTTTCAGGCGAGATGCACGAACAGACCTTTTCCGCAACGCTAACTGATGTTCCGGCTTTCCAATCAAAGTATCTTTATTCGGTAGGCTAAGCATTCTACAAAGGGCAGCATTCCGACTGTCTTCTCATCTCGACAAGTTTTCTGTCGCTGTGCTATCGGCATGCTACTATTCGATAGATGAATTCGTTTTCAGGTGAGAAGCATGAACAAACCTTTTCCGCAACGCTAACTGATGTTTCGGCTTTACATTCGCAGTATCTTTATTCGCTGAGGCTGGGCTAAGCATTCTAAGAAAGGGCAGCGGTCCGACTGTCTTCTCATTTCGACAAATTTTTTGTCGCTGTGCTACCGTCACGGTACTGTTCGATAGATCAATTCGTTTTCAGGCGAGATGCACAAACAAACCTTTTCCGGAACGCTAATTGTCGTCTTGGCTTTCAAATCAAATTGTTTTTACCTAAAAAGAGTCATAGTACAGGCTAGCTGGTGGAAGTCAACCATTTCGTCGTTACCCTGAGACTGGGGTTTTTTAGAAGAGCAAAAGTAACAGAAAAGTAACATTGAGACCTGTCTGTTTTCTGTTACTTTTGCTCTTCTAAAAAAAAACCAGTCTCAGGATAAACGACGAAATGGTTTTACCTGCTGGATTGAGCACTATTCAACTGAAAAGGGGCAGCGGTCCGGGAATGCCTTTCGTCTTGATAACGTTTCGGTCAGCGCAGCCACGTTATTTGTGGTTGTGACGTCACAGAGCGCAAAGAAGTCCCTTGTGCTTTGAGAAATACTCGGTGCACGAAGAGCGCGCTCGAGTGTCGGTCTCTAGCAGTGCTTCCGTTCGTTCGCACTCCAGAGCGCGGCCTTAACGTGCCCAATGTGACTATGCGGAGTGCAAGTGAAGGAGAGGGGGAGACGAGATGCGGAGAGAGGGAGTGATCACGTGTGCCACGAAGTTTCACCCTCGCAGCTACTCCTTGGTTCGAAGCAGACAACGTCCTGGCCGTCGGCGTTTCGTTGACTGGAATGCGTCTGGTAGTTTGTTAGCCGACAAAAACCACGTACCCTTCAAGTTATTTTATCTAGCCTTTCTCAAATGCAAAGTCCTCATTCGTAAAAGGCCGGTGGGCTTCCGAAAGCTGTAGACAAGGTAAGACGGCCACTGCTAAGACTAGCAAGCGACGCCGGCATGTGACGCCCGAATTTCTGACCTATGGAATTTATATAATAAACTAGAGGAAAAGGTCTGCCAGCTTCCCGTTTATTTCGGTTGCTTCTAAAATGCAGGGCATAGACGCGGACATTAGTGGTCCCAGTGGGCCCATGTTGCTTAAGCTGGCACGCATGTGTATATGTTAAAGGGAAACTGAAACGGTTCTGTATTTGAGCAAAAACACTTAACTCGTCTTCATTTGACCTTCAGGGTAATGAATATCAAGATTATTTTTCAATTTGGTGCACGGAGGCTGCAGGGAATTAATTTTCAAGGTACCACTGAATCCCTGCTTCCCGGACCGTAACGTCATATTAGGAGTTTGTTTTTGGAATCTCTGCTCTCGCACATCTTCAGTGCTTTTCAAAGCTATACACGTGCACTCTTGCTATTTTCAAAAGGTCAGAAAGAGACATCACGACTAGTGTCAGTGCCGAGGAATATACCTGGCAAGCTTGCCATTGCACACGCTGCCCACACGAGCGATATGCCCTGGCGGCCAGATCGTAGTATGATGTCTATGATGTCACGACTGGTCAGAGGTTTTTCACGTTTTCTCGCGTTTAGTTATGTCCAGTGGCGTCACGTGGGCCAGCGGTACCCGGGGCGGCAGCCCGCCGCGACACCTCCCCCCGGCCCCGCTCTCGCATGGCCCACCGCAGCTCCCCATTCTCGTGGCCCGCCGCGACACCCCCTGAGCCCTGCACCCGGGCGGTCCGCCCCCCGCCCCCTTGGCGCCACTGGGCCACTGGTTACATCTTCGGAGAAAACGAAGTTGATATTCAGTTGCGGAATAAGAACACGCCAGACTGCACCTCTATCTCGTTTATTTTTCAAGAAGTGTTTCAGCTTCCCTTTAAGCAGAGATGCCCGACAACCTGCATTAATCATACGTGATTGAGGGATATATCTTTACATATAGCGAGAATATTTATAAATCCCTTCGATTAGGCATAGCTGGGCATCTCTGGAGGTTTAATTTTATATCAAATGCGTCATTTACTTGCCATCCCAATGTAGACATTGGACTTTCGGGAGGCCATGTCAATAAATATAGTTAGATTAATATGAACTTATCTTAGAAATGGACAGGTGGAAGCTTGGCAACAACCTTCACAAGTTCAGCTGGGTTTTAGTTTAAGCATGTTGCAGTATTGAAAGGCTTAGAGAAAGAGACTATTTGCTATTCTATTCGAAAATATTCGGCCAAAACCACCATTCGCTTTGAACTCAAAATCCACTGTTCGCACATGCCTACTGAGCTACATTGTCGACGGAGCCACTCGCCAAGCTTGTGCATTCCGCCAACGCCAAAACCCACGTCTGCATGCAAACCAATGGGGAAAGCGGCAGACGCTGTTCATCAACATGGTGAAACGCGGCCTACCTGAAGTGACAAGGCGCTTTGTGGAAATTGCCCTATAGCGAGCATTTAAAACATGGTTTAACTGTGAAGTAGTGCTACACGGACGAAAGGCTCATTCACACGCTTCGCGACTGCTGATGGCAGAGTCGCTACAACCTCTTGTGGTCTCACAACTCGAGAACACTTGACATTTTCTTATACTTTTTTATTTTTTATTCTTTCACTATTGGTTTGAAAATCTTTTGGCCATGTTATAAACAATCCTTTCTCATAGATAAGTACCTACATTCAATCTTTCAATTACTGCAAAACCTTCGCTCTAGTGAAATGAAGTTCCAGGCCCAGCTCGTGGACGTGCCCAGCGTGCCGGTTTCTAATGGTCATAATGCGCTAGACGTAAGCAGCCACAAGTGCGTGAACCAGCCTTAACATGCTCTTGCGTGTATTTTGGATGACGTGGTGCAGTGCTCAGCCTCCAGGAGCGCTGCTTGCAACCTCAGTTGGACCTCAACGAACGCATCGACTTCTACGAGTTCTCGCTGCTGAAGGATCGTCCATGGGCGAAGCGTCAAGTACGTACTGTGGAATTGCTTTGACCTGTTGAGTATATAGAGCGATCTCGCCGAGCATTCGGCATGTGCCCGATGCCACGATAACTTTGGCTCGCGAGAGGCAGGCGGCAGGAGTCCACATCATTTCATCGAAACGCGTTTCATGAACATCAGTTTTGCCGACACTGCAGTGTTTCGTGGAAACTCGTTTCGTGGGAACGTGCAACTGCGTCATTTTGTCGACGGCATATTTTCTTTCATTAAGTGGATTTGATTGGATTACTGGCTCGCTTTTGCTCGCTGGAAGCATACTGAAACTAAAGCAGATTCAATTGGGCAAAACCAGATCCGCAAGCCCTAACTCTAGGCTTCCAAGCAGTCAGCGCTATACGCTGACACCACTCGCTCCACTTACGGAAGCTTTAATATAATCTCGGGCCCGAGCTTGCACAACCTTTCGATGAAACAAACTGTCAATGGAACGTCGCAGTGGTGACGAAACGATCTGTCAATGAAACGACGTTCGTTGAACTGATTGCTGCCAAGGCGGCAGTGCATGAAACGACTCGTGCCGTCTTGTGCACGTGTGAGGTTGTCACACGTGCACAAAGACTAAAGCTCTCTCGATGCACTGCGGAAGCGGCGGCGTAGCAAAACGTGCTGATGAGATCGATCTATTGATTTCTTTTATTATTTCCTTGTTTGTTCGATTGATTTGAGTGACACTACAACTCTTGACTGAATGTCATAGCAGGAGTGGCACATCTTTAAATTTAAGTACAGGGAAATAATGATCACTGGGAAAGTGGTTGGAGAAAATATATTGTTTAAGGCACGTGCAAAACTACTACAAAGTGTAAGGAAGCACGGCTCTCTCCGAATGCCTTTTTGATAGAAGGCCTCAAGGTACAGCAACTTGAATGTCTGCTCAGAAAGTTCAGAAAAAAACAACTTGAAAGTTTCTATGCGCTAAAACAGGTCCTCTTCTGTTGTTGTTTTTCTTCTCTTTCTTTTTCTGGCCGGATATTTTTTTTTTTTTTTTTTAAGTGGGGGTCATTGAATTGATTGAGGTTTCGTTAGACACAATCTGCCGCCTTCCTTAATTCTGCGTCTCTCAGGTTGACAAACTTTGATGTGAAGACCAGGTAAAATAATGAAAAATAATGTGTCCCCTGTCCACTCCTGTGTAAGCACTGCAGACTTGTCAGGTTGACAGTTGCAATTACCAATCTCCACTAATGGGCTGGACAGCTCATCTAGCAAGCAGGTGTGAGGCCACTGAAAGTGATCACCTACAGTCGCCAACAACGTGAGAATGGCAGGGCGTTTCGCCAAAGCGTCGTCGAAGGTAGCAAGGGCGTGTTGGAGGCAGAACAACTGAATTTCCTCCCAGTCTGTCAAAGATAGCGAGAGCTGTTCAAAGAAGTACTTAGGGGAGCCGTTTTGTCCGCGAGCTGAATTTCGGGGTCCCTGTAGATCGAGTGCACGTGTCTCGCTTTCGAGTGCCTTCCTCTCACAATCAAATGCTAGAGCGTATCATTAATAACCGCTTCAAAGAGGAAAAATAGCACGAATCGAAACATTGACCGAATGCGCTAAGAAGGGCAGCAAACGTTCAGCTTCCGGCACGAGCGTCGAACTTCCGGCGGTTTTGTATGCACCCGGCTTGGAGAGCGGTAAACAAGGGGCATCGGCGCCGTGCAGTCGACGCCACTTAGAATAATCGGAGCCCGCGCGCTAGAACCTCGACGCGGTCGCGGCGAACTCGAGCGGAGACGCAGATTGGACGCGAGTGCTGTGTCGGCGTTCGGCTGGGCCTCCACGTCCAATAAATGCCGATTAAGTGCCATCCGGGGGCTGTGACGACGTCCCACGGAGGAAGAGTAGGATGTTCGCGGGCCTCGATTGTTTTATAGTCGCTGACGAGTGAGAATGGCAGGGCCGCCTCCCGAACGCTCGGCCTTTAGCATGCGCTCTATGCCTTCCACCACGCTTTGGCTGCGAGTGCGCGCTCCAGGTAGGCAAGACGCCAAGCGTTGTCGAAGGTAGGAAGCTCACGCCGGACGTGGGACAACTCAAGCTGCTCCCTACCGTCGTCTGCTTGTCAACGACTTTAGGTGGTGTTAATCCTGCCGTCCTACCGTAGACGTCGGCGATAACGACCCATCTCGACCGCCACAGGCGCCCCTGGGAAACTGCGTTCGGGACATGCTGGAGGCTGTGCACACCAGAAAGGGCAAGCGGCCGTTCGAGAACATGAAGATCCACTACGGCCTCCAGGACCTGTTCGAAGCCAGGCCCACGTCCATGCAGTACAGGGTGCGAGAGCTTTCCCTCCTGCCCGAGTTTGAACGCAAGTCGTACGTGCTGCACGCTCCACGTCTCGGCGATTCGCGACTCCCCGACGTTCGGTGGTTGGGGACGTACCCTTTGTCGCCGGTAAATCTACGTCCTTTTTACGTACAGCGTGCGGCGCGGTTAGCGAGATCAACGGGGGCGTTTGGCGTCTTCCTTATGGGTACGTTGAGCATGGGTGAACGTTACCTGGCACTTCCACCGGACTGCCACGAATAAAAATGGTTGGCAGACGTAGAAGAGAAAACGAAATCTTTAATGAAACGAGCTTGTGCCCATAAACGAAAACGGAAAGTATGGTGCATCCTGCGTCGGCGACGGATGGGCGACTGTTCCGAAGCAGCTCGTTATCGTTGCTTTTGTACATGCGGTACATTCAGCAACGTTCCGAACCAAAACCCTCTATGACAGCCGAGAATTGTCTGGAACTTTCCAGAAGAACACAAATTTATAAAAGGAAGACCTGGCCCGAACGGGGTTCAAACCTTGTTCCTCCGTGTTGCAGCCGCCTGCGACGCCAACTTCGCCCTGCACACGGCAATATCGGCATTTCTTTGCATTTTACTCAAACATTTATGGGCACAAAACTTTACCGCTTAAGTTGCTGCTCTGCATGAGGACGTTTCGCCACACTAGTACTAGCTTTAATGGCAGCTTCCAATTTTAAGAAAAAGGCGGGAAAACTGGCGATTGCTCATTTGCACTAATAGTGGCCTCCGTGGTGCCGTGTCTCGTAGATCTGTCATGAGAGGGTGCTGCACGTTCTTTGCAGGAATGCAACTGGGGTTACACAGGAGGCTGCCTGGCTTTGGTTCCTTCCACTGTTGGTGGCGGTTCCACGTTGCTCTGCCATCCTTCTGGCGTCAATCTGAACAACCTAGGTGGGTGGCAAGAAACCATCTTTACGTATGTTCAGCCAATCTCTAGGTGCTGTGGAGAGGACGAAGGTTATGTATATTTGCTCACTTCGAGGCAATCTTTAAGGGGACATGTGCCGGGAGAAAAGATTTTTTTTTCTTTTATTATACTATACGTTATTGAAATTAAATTCTTACAGTTTATGGTACTTAATCTTCTCTTTATAAATCTGATGTTAGACTTGATATAGCTTGTTTTTTTTAGGTTCTCATTGCAATGTACATGCAGAAAAAAAAATCCATGTTCTTGTGCACGCATGAGGCATGGCAACACACTTAAAAAAAGCCTAGTAAAAGAATCTAATCGCTCCTTTTAAACCACTGAGTGCAATGAAATACAAAAATAATGTGTGCAATGCTTTTTTCAATTTAAAATAATTAAAAATAGCAAAAATGTCATTTCAAAGGGCTAACAAATGTTTCTTAAATTTTTCATAGCTATGAAAACATACATTCTAACCAAACCTAGATTGTTGCATTCTAGTTATTCTAAAGTATATGTATGCCAGATTCAGTAGAAATAGGACAATATTAAGAACATGAATTCTTCTGCACAAACTCTAAGATGGCCCCAAATTACATTTAAAGAAAAAATTGCATTTGAATGTTACCATACATGTGCACCTATATATACTCTTTCCCAGTGCGGAAATTAATATTTTGTTAATTAATTTCCATGAGAAATTGAAGCTACAGAAGACTGCAATGGGAAGGAGACAGCTAGGCCTACTTGTCAACATAAGTGTGATGGTGGGCGACGTCACAACTTGAAGGACCACAAAGAGAAAAATGGCCCAAATTCATGCTGTTTTGGATTGCCTGGAGGTCTTCAAATACAGCTTCGTACTAATTTCGCGATCATAACCGACACTAATTATTTTTATACTCGAGATATAAAGATCCAAACATAATAAAACACAATAAAACCCAAATCACAGTTTTTGCAGTATATTGCCGTTTTTCGACCCGCACCTCCCCTTAAATACTGTTGAGTAGGCCAAATGCATGCACAACTTCAAGATGTTACGAGGGGTGTCCTAGCAGTGCCGGAAAGCGCTGTATTCTGTTTTTAAAAGCCGCGGAGCCTCTTTAGACATATCCTTAGACGTGCACTGGAATTCTCTGAATATAGCTTTGAGCTACATATGGACCACTTTGAATATTGTCAGGAATGTCGGCCCAAAAGAAATTCAAGCGGTGTTTTTTTGTTTGATTCGTAGCCATTTCGGAATTGTCCCAAAATGAGGATCCTGATGGGCCCCTGGTTCAAAAGACGGGAACCGTTGTCCTCCAGAAACCCGAGGGCTCGGAGAGTCCCATCTTTCAAGTCTGCACTCGGAGGATTGAAGACGGTGAGTACGGATGGATGGATGAATGCTAACAGGAACCTGTATACAACGAAATCCTCTATTTAACGAACTTTTTCAATTCCCCGCCGCGATCTTCATAGAAGCCCTTGTATTTGTGAACTCCATGTAACGAAGCGCTCGCACTGGATAACCTTGATTTAACGAACTCGCACCGCCGCAATCTCCATTTTTTTTTTCTTTTCGGACGCGGACTTGTTTGTTATTTCGGACCTAAAGGCGGAACCGTGACTTACCCCATAGAAATAGTGTCTATTCACGACCAATGTTTCGGACAGCTTGAAGTCCGAAAGTTCGATTATTCGGAAAAAATCGTCGCGAGCTATCAGCGGAAAACACCACCAGGAAGCGGCCATTTTGAATTCATGTTGGCTGCAAATGGATTGGCTTGGTTTGGCAGAGCTACTGGCGCTACTTGAGTACTCCTAAGTCGTACCGCTAGGTGACGCTGTGCTAGCCCTTTTTTTCCATTTAGCTGCACGTCATCATCATCATCATTATTATCATTTTGCTTTTCCGTTTCCTCGCGTCGCCAGTCGCCATTTTACAGCTCGTGGTTTTGCGCCTCTTATCTCGTTCGCACAACGCTGGCTTGGACGTCATAGCCCCATCTATTCTTCTGCCGCCGCGATGTGTTATTAAGAAGCGCGGAAAGTACTCGACCATAACGCTAGAAAAGAAGGCAGCGATTCTCAAGCTAACAGAAAGTTGCCGAACGGAAACGGAGGCGTAACCTGAAACAAGGCACTATTTACAGCTTTTTTAAGCCCACTTGGAAGTAATAAAGGCAAGTTGTTCAATCTGCTGATTTTTCGGACTGCTCTATTATTCGGACGTTTTTTCGGTCCCTGCGGAGTCCAAATAATCGATCGGCGACTGTACCTAAAATGCAGATATATTCTTGTCCAAGTCTGCCCTACCGCGAGGGAGGTCTTGGATGCCGTCGATGTATTTCGCCGGGTCGCCCGCTCCCAGGACGACGACAGCGCTCTAAACGCTTTGGTGTCCTTTGAGCGCTGCGTGCTGCCTTCGCTCGCGCGAAAGACACAAGGCAAGCTTACAGACTTCTTTTCCACTAAATAAATGACGTGGTGAGTTTGCCGACGTGAATTTTTAATTTTCGCTTTCTTTCCACGTGTCCTTTACGAGTTTTTCCGCGAAAACTGCATGTAACGAAATCCTCCATATAACGAATTATTGCAAACTTTTATCAATTTCGTTATATCCAGGTTTAACTGTATACCTTTTATAACGGGCGTTAGCTTGCACCACCTAGCCCCTCAAACTAGAAAAAAACATTGGGGGCTTTGTTTTAGTGTTGCTTGAGGACAGAAGACAAGAGGGGTCATTGTTACTTGTACCTGACGTTGCTTGCCGAAACTTCCTTTGGTTGGAGGGATATGTAGATATTTGCTCATGATGAGAAGTTAAAACCTACCATAAAATTTCGAGGCAAGCGCCCCTACCCGAAGCAAGAGCCCCCCCCCCCAACTTCACTGCTAATCTCACATTGCCGCGCCGTTCCGGGAAAGCGCCCCCCTCCCCGCTCCGCACCCGTATCACGCACCGCGCTGACCGCACCCAGGCAACACTGGCTCTGCTAAGTTCAGCCCAAGAGATCAAATCCAATCCAATCCTACTTTGCAGCCCCGATCAGCCTGGTCACTACGCGCCATTGTCGCTTTGTTTTGGGGGGTGTCAGGTCGGCTATGCATTCTTACACAGTGGCAAAAAAAATCAGGTCGCCCAATGGCATTGTGAAAACGGGAAGAGCACTTACACCAGACGTCTCGACACATCAAGCTCGACCGGATACGGGAATGGGAGAAGAATTTTGACAATTCGCTACAGCAAAACTACGGGAAAGCCAAACTTCGACGAAAGCTAAGTAACGGCGCGCCGGTGTTCAGTGAATACGTGGACGACGCGCTCTTTTAATACCTGGAGCACGAAAGAAGTGCAGAATGAGACACATTAGCAACCGGCTTCTTTCTGAAGCGGCTGTCAAAGTATGCCAATGAGCATGCAGTTGGAAAACATCACGGAATGCTGCGAACTCTTCATGCGGCCGACTCTGAGGGTCTTTTGGTGGTTTTGAAAGTGATTAACATAGCAGTGACAAATCTTTGGCCTAATAAAGTCTATGTTCCCAGAGATAAATAAAATATTAAATCTGTGTCGCTACGCTTTTTGTTTTTCTTTTTCTGGCAAAAAAATTTTGTCGTCGCCATCTTGAATTTTGGTGCCATTCCGGAATGAGCCGCCCCCCCCCCCCCCACTTTGCAGGTAATTTTGACTTGCGTGCCGAGGAGGGCAGCTTGCTCGGAATTTTACGGTATCTATTTCATGCTTCATACATGCAGTATAGAACAGGGTGGCCAGGCTGACCCGGCCTCAGAGCCGCAAACCAAACCACAGAAACTTCCAAGAGCCGTGGGGGAGGGAGGAGGGAGGGAGGAGGGGAGGGGAGGGAGAGGGAAGGGGAAGGGAAGGGAGGGAGGGAGGGAGGGAGGGAGGGAGGGAGGGAGGGAAGGGGGGAACTTTTGTCCAGAGCAATAAACGAAACTCTAACTACTTTCAATATATTTGAGACCAAAGCAGTCCAACTGTACGTAAGGTAGCAGTAGCACAAGACAACCAAACCGCAACCTGTTTTTCAAATTAAAACGTGTTCCATTTCTCTTTTTGGGGAAGTGCTCGTGTGGCCCTGGGGAGGGAGGGGGAGGGAGGGAGCCGCGAGCCGCACTTTAACACGCGAAGAGCCGCATTCGGCTCGCGAGCCGCAGCTTGGCCACCCCTGGTATAGAATGTCTGAACAAAGAAAAACCTGTAAAATGAGGTTCTGGTGGAGGAAATTCGAAATGGGAGAAGATCAAGGGATAGGGAAATTATGGGGATGCATGGGGAAGAAAATTACAGTGAAAGGGAGATGCAGGGAAGGTACGGCAGGAGCATGGGGAGCAGAGATTTGGTAATAAAATTGTAAAATGGGCAAGGCAAAAAAAAAAATACAATGGAGGAAATTGGGTGATGAGGAACGATAGGGCTAGGAGAGTGTAGGGGCGAGGACTAAATGGGATAGGGTATGGTTAACTCGGAGGGTATAGGAGGGAGGACTAAATAGAGAAGGGTAGTTGTTCTCAAATGGGGGTCTGCTGACCCTTTGGGGTCCCTGAAGGCCTTCTTAGGGTGTCCAAAGCCCTCTCCTGGCCAGTAAGATATTTTTTTTTAATTGATGCTGAGCTGTTTTACATGTGCACCAAATGAATAGGGTTCATTAGATCATGTTTCAAAGCTTTAAAGTTGGCTTGCATGCATTTAGATTTTTTTTATTTACCCTTTTATCATTGTAATTATCTATTATCCTCCCTCCCGGTGTGAAGGCCCTCCATCACTTTTACTGATCCAGGAAGGAATTCCCAAAACATTGGTGGCTAAGAACCACTGGAATAGGGCATTGGTTCCCCAAACTGGGTTTCTAGGAGCACAGGGGTTCCCCAGAGTACACCCATAAGTTTCCCGAACTGCCCGATTTCTTTGACCGTCGCCCGCCTCTAAGTAGAACATTCTATTTCCAGTTTAAAGGGAAGCTGTAGCGGTTTTGTATTTGAGGAAACTCACTTAAATCGTCTTCATTTGACCTCAAGGATCTCGAATATCGAAATTATTTTTTTCATTTGGTGCATGGAGGCTGCAGAAAATCATTTTTAAAGTACCGCTGAAGGCCCTCGTTTCCTGGGCGTGCCGTCACAATACGAGTTTTCAGAATCTCTGCTCTCGCGTATCCTCAGCGCATATCTAAGCTATGCACGCTCACTCTTGCTATTTATAAAAAGGGCAGAAAAAGACGTCTCGACTGTTGCCAGCGCAGGGCGAATATACCTGGCAAAGCTTGCGATTGCACGCGCGGCCCTCGAGCAACACGCGCTTGGCAGCCAGAAAGATCCTCTTATGACGTAAAGATGGTCGGAGGTTTTTGTGTTTTCTTGCATTTTCTTGCATTTAGTTACATCTTTGCAGGAAAGCGAACGTGATATATTCAGATTCATGGGATAAAACTACGCTAGAATCAGCCTCTATCTCATTTTTTCAAAGAAGTGTTTCAGCTTCCCTTTTAAGCACTATTTTAGCATGTCTAAGCCACCTTTTGATGCATAACAACTGTGCCCAAGCATTTTCTGGTATCTGCATTACTGTTTACTTGGTAGGATCCTAAACAGCTTTGGTGGACCGATGTCGGGACTGGAATAGGTTGCTCGATCGTCAATGCTGACAAATGGGATTCCTCGATGTTGAAAAATTGGAGAACTCCTAGGGATAGGATATGGTTTACTAGGAGAGGATAGGAGGGAAGAATAAATGGGATAGGGCATGGTTGACTTTACTAATGCTAGTGATGAACCCCCCCACAGAAATATGTTGCTGCATTCGTCTGGAAGACCGGTGCCAGTATGTCCGCCTGTATGACTCAATTGGCGAAGATCCCATGGTTCTCGCAGACTTCAGCTATGACGATACACTCTGCTTTGTCACGCCGAGGTATGTCGTTAATACGCTTTGCTAGCCCGTTCCAGAGGCAGTGACTATCAAGGTTCTATTTTGAAAGGGCAAAGTTTGCTATCAAATTATGCCTGGGCTGTTCTCCAAACACCTGTTTTGTGTTTTTTTCACCACATGTAGATTTTTGTGAAATTGATTTCAGTGCTAAAAAAGGCCCGTGGTGTTCTGCTGTTTTCTTTAGCGTCGGACTTGTTTGTGAAGCATGTTCTCTGCACCCAACCTGCATTGATTGACGAGCATGTAAAGTGTTACCGAACAAAAGAGATATGAGCTCGCTTCTTCAGTGAAGGTTTCTTTCAATGCGCGATCGTCTCGAAGGCCTGCATCAAGATCTCGATTTACCTTGTTCTTTGCTTTGTACTCAGAAACGCTGGACATTCTTTGGGCCTCTCCATCACGAGAAGTCATTACATCAATTAGAGTGTTGCCTTAAATGCATGGCATCGATATGGCCAGCGCTTATCGCGTCTGTGTCTATGGGACATAGCCTCCCCTGTGACGTCATGCTGATGTTTTCACATTGCTCACATGCGGTCATTAGCATTTGTTCACCATGGCATCATCACGTGGGCACCCCAATGATGTCATTTTATTCCCGTGATTGTGAGCTTGTTGGTCGTCATGTGACGGTGACATTATGTGACGCTGTGATGTCATGGTGCACGACGGGACCTGACGTCATGTCACATGATCATGCGACATGACATGACGACACCGTGACGTCAGGTGATTTGACGTCGCAGAGGACATTAAATGCTACGCGTTTAGAGCACCTCTGGGGTATACGAAAGAGACGGTTCCTTTTTATTTTGTCCACTGCAGAGAGATCTCGATGCCAGCGAGTGATCTAGCTCTGGTGGGGTGCCGGCAATCTTCTTGCTTTGCAGCACCTATATTTTGGGCGAGCTTCTTTCCGTCACGCGGGCCGGAACCATCTTGCTGCAGAACTGTGAAGACAGGTGAGCATTGCCTCGAAATCGTAAAGGACTGCACGCCATTCAGTCCTTACTAGAATCGGCTATTGTGTCAACTCTCTGGACGGTCACGCCGCTGCTGCGATCTGCTTTGCTACTATCCTCAGTGTTGGCGAGGTCCGCTTTATACTCCCGGGAGTATTGTGGCATTTCTCCGCACACTTGGAGGTCAATCGTCAGCCTTTCCTGTTGGTCGCTAGCTTTCCCCGCCCTTCACAAGGTTTTCACGCGTGTCCGTCTGATTGACGCCAGTTCGTCCAGCCTAACCAAAACATGCATGCATAAGAAACGATGGATTGCTAGTGCATGCCGAGTAGGACCGAGGATTTGTTTACGCCATCAAACAAACTCTCTTCAGTCGCAAGCCAAATTTTTTGCAGTGTCTACTTTGTTGACTGGCTCATTTATTCCTAGCCTTTCTAAATGGATGGAAGCTGTCACGTAAGTAAGCTGCACATAGTGCTTACCTTTTGATGCTACGAATATGGTGCAGCGGTAACGCCATCAGACGTCGGTTAGCAGAACGTTTGGGTGTTTGAGTACCCCGTGAATGCTGAGTATGTACCTCTTGTATTTCCTGTACAGAGAGCCGACATGGCAGGCGACAGTGTCGCACGAAGTGGAAAACTGCGACCAGTGGTGGTGCTGTGACTTCGGAAGTCACTCCGCGGAGCGCACTCTTCATGGACCACGTCGCCGTGTACGCTTTGGATGCGCGGAGTTCCGTAAGGATCCTTCTGTTTTCTTTCACAAGAAGGGTGAATGGAATCGTACCTCCTGCACTCACAACTTTCTTAAAGTCTCTCCGGCGAGTTTTTGATAATCAATGATTTGTTTCAAAATTGATTCGACACATTTGAACTAGCAACAAAAATAAACTCTCAATATTTCAAACTCCAGGAAGCCACGAATTTTGTTTTAATAAACGGAAGTTTGAATTATCAGAACTTCATCTAATTATGATACAAGGTAAAATTATGATTTGTTATATCGATGGCTACACATACAAGGAGATATTTGATGATTTTTTTTCTACACGGGCCTACTAATTGTAAGCTGGTATGCCACAGATGAAAAATCGGTAAAATGTATGAGATAACATTATTTATCTCTAAAAAATGTTGTCTATCCTGGACTTTTTAGACAGCACATGACACCTCAAAACAAAATTAAGTTTGTTCACCCAGCAAAAAACGTCTATTGTGAACTACAGGAGGCTCGCGATAATTCAAACTCGGATATTTCTTACTTCTGGTCAATTCAAACAAATTTCAAAGCTTTGGTTGTCCCGCTATGTTTTAAATGTACATGCTTCATAAGCCGCTTAAATTAATTCGAATGGCGTTTTCGTGTAATTCATACTTTTTGTTCTCGTGGCCCGAGTGCGCTTCTTTCCGAGCACTGCTGCACTGCAGAGAGGCAACACCCGTGGAGCTTGCTTCCGTGGGTGTTGCTTCTCCATCATGCACCGGTGCTCGAGTGAGAAATGCACTCAACGAGGCTCAAGTGGGCAGGCATGAGCTATGAAAACGGGCACCACGCAAAATTTCACGCAGTAACCTGCACGGGCGCTGTGATGATGATTCATGGCACAGGTCCACGTCACAGTGCCCGCACAAGTAGCAATGAAATGCCGTGCGGTTCCCATTTACATTGCTCATATGTCCTCTGCTTGATAGTCCACATTAGGCAACTTCCTGGCCTGATAAACAATCTTAGTTTTGTTTTGAGTAGTCACGTGCTTTCTATACAGTCGACAAAAAAACTACATTTTTTGAGGGATAAAGAAGCTTTTGTCATACATTTGTCACAAATGTTTCCTGTGTGGCATGCCTGCTTATGATCAGTAAGCCTTCTTCTCTTTACTTCTGCTTCCGCTTTGTATGTGTGGCCACTCATATGGCAAATCATAATTTTATCTCGCAGCATATTTGAATTTCTATTAATTCAAACTTCTGGTGATTCAATCAGAATTTGTGGCTTCCTGGGACTTGAATTAAGAGTACATATGCACAAGGAAAATAAAACACTTTAACACAGCCTGGATGAATAAAGAATGTCACAAAATAAATGTACAATGAAAAAACGAAATCTTTTTAGAGCTACATTTATGGTGCGAAACGAATTTGTAGTTGGCACCCGTGGGAACCCGCAGAAAAGTAACTGCTCGAGTACCGTGACTGGCTGCTGTGGTCGCGTGGTGCTTGCGCTCTTTGGGGAGCTTCCTGTGGGCTCTAAAGTTACTTATTAATCTTTGTTCTAAGTGCCACAAAGAAACGAAGATTAATACGACAACTTTTAGAGCCCTAGAAGCTCCGGAAGGAGCACAAAAACCACGTGATAGACCTGTGCGCCGGTCAGAAATTGACGACGGCGGCGCGTCGGAAGGTTCCCTTCCAGCGGCGGCGTGGAGAAACGCGTTCAGCCGGCGGCACGCCACGCTGAGCGTGCAGCGGCAGCGTGGGGGTTCTGGGGACTTCAACAGCGGCGCTGAATGACTCCGGCGTAACTTGCGGCGGCGCACAGTTCTACCACGACTAGTGGCGGCTCCCGCAAGTGCCAACTTCATATTTGTTTTGAAATTTAAATATAGCTTTAACTATTTCCTTTTCGTCGTAAATCTATTTTATGACATTCCTTTGCCCATCCAGGCTGTTAAAAAAAAGAAAATTCTATCTCCTTAGCTTTTTTAATTCTTAATGTTAACTTTTTTTTTTTTTTTGCATTAGCGGTTTGGGTTGCGCGTGTCTCCCTAATCAGTTGCCATCCTTAAAAATGTGTGCAATAAAAACACGTGCTGCCATTTCTGAGCAGCGCCGCAAACTATGCTGTGAGACGAGCCTGGGTCGTCCGAAACAGCCAAGGAGCGAGGTGGGGTGCGCGGTCGAGCCACACTTGTCCGAGACGGTTTTCGGACGGCTCTAGGTGGACGAGTTAGGCTCGACCAAAACAGTTAAGGCGTTACTGAGAGTCTACTGTATTCACCCCCATGAGCGCACTTCCTTCGAGCATCGGTGCAATGCAGAGAAGCAATACATGTGCAACCGAGCTCCACAGATGTTGTTTCTCCACAGTGCACAGGTGCTCGGTAAGAAGCACACTCATCAGAGCCGCGAGAACAAAAAGTATCAGTTACACGCAAACAGTGTTCGAATTAAGCGGTTTCTAAATACATCGAAAACATAGTGGGACAACCAAACATTTTGAAATTTGTTTCAATTAAACAGAAGTATGAAATATCTGAGTTGGAATTATTGCAAGCTTATGTATAAGCCAATAATTTTTTTTTTTGCTATGTTATTGAATTTTTAGGTTTGGTGGGACGCCGGTGGACCCTACTGGCAACATTGATAGTGTAACATTAAATGTTGTAATAAGAGTAGTACAGCTGGGTTACGAGGAGCTTGATGTTGTGAAATGAATGCTAAAAAACTCGCGTTAGCAAAACAAAACAAAAATAAAACTCGCAAAATGCTGCGTTTTTAACACTGCTCGCTTGGCTTCCATGTGATGTCACGTCACCCCACTAAAGAAAGTGGGAAAATTTTAACGTTGATTTTTGAATAACATTTTTTGGCCGTGCTCTCAATTTCTTTGAATTTAACGATAATAAATATTGTGCAGGAAATAGCATGCCTGGGTATTCCACGAATGCATTTAGTTAGGATAGCTGGGAAAACTAAATCTTCAAAAGAGTGTTGGTCCTTTAGCTTGATTCTACTTTTTGTAATATTTTACTAAGGCCACTTGGTATCTTCTAAGAGCCTGCATCTGCAATCGTTCTTTTGCAATGCACCCGGCCACGAACTTGGTTCCAGGGCGCAAGGCGACGCAAGCTGTGCAGCATTGAGAGGGACCCTTTCCTGAACGACAAGTTCACGCTGTTCAGGCAGAACCCTGTGAACCTTCACCAGGTGTACCTGGCCAGTATGGTGATGCTATCGCTCTGGGACGAACGGTACCCCATGCAGCCCGTAAGCTCACTTATATTTTCTTTTCTGCATGGCTTTTAAATTTCCGTAACTATTGCCGAAAGGAGAGAACAACAAGGCAAGTCCTTAGCACGCCAGGCCTTGAGCGCGCACTTCGTCTCTTCGGCTGTGTATTGGCTGTGCATGCGTGCTCGAGGTGATGGCCAAGCGTTGTCGAAGGTAGAAAGCTCTCTCTGGAGGCGCGACAACCAAAGCTTCTCACCTCATCAGCGTCTATAGCTTGTCCCTCTGTGTGCTGTAGCAATATTTTATAACAAAATTCTAGCTTCTAGTTGTAGCCTTCATTCTTGCTCCTAAAGACGTTGCAGTAGCCTATTGGGTACAGTACTATGTGGCATACGGTACAGTGATGTCTCGTTAATATGGACGCCTCCGTTCCCCCAAAAATCGTCCATAATGCGGGTTGTCCATATTAACGAGACAAAAATGCATGTATTTTCCCAGTTTGTCCCCGAAACTGGTGTCCATATAGCGGGGTATCCATATTAACGGGGTCCATATTAACGAGACATGACTGTACTATGGCCACTCAACGTTGCTAGTGTATATTATGTTTCACCTTGCCTTGAGTGGATGAAAATAGAGCTTGCTGATAAGTGGCTTGCCACCATTGTAACATCAGCTGAACCAGCTAAGCTGAGGTAGCCAAAGGATGAGTAATAAATAGGCCAGCACATGTCAGGAGCGTCTTTCCAATTTTTGTTTAGTTGAGCTAAGCCGAGATGAATGTGAGTTCACAGCACGCTGTGCCAATGTGTACCTTGGCTTGGACTTCGTCAGAAGCTTGAGACTCGTGCCATCGGGCAACATGGGTAGGCACCTAGGAGTTTTGTCTTCTCTGTCAGTATCCATTGACCCGTAATGTTTGCTCTATACACGGTGTCGACTATTTTGTGTTACGTTGTCAAGGCTAGCAGCATAGCTCCTGTAGTGCTCCAACTCTGTCAAAGCTATAGTTGCACGAGTACTTGAAATGATCCGCAAGACAAGGTCACGTGCTCTCTCACCTGCCCGGGGCTGCATCACTGCGGAGGCTACGCAAGCCTCGACGATGTAGCGCACAATAGTTGATGCCGATTATAGCCATGATTCGTTGTAGTTACAAACAGGTTGCAATGCCTGGATTACAGATGCTGACCTGGAATCACGGCCTGAAGTACTCTCCGACCTTCCTGGACGCGTCGCTCGCTCCTCGTGGACAAGGCCACCCTCGTGACCTCTACTTGACCCTCGGGTCACAGAGGTCGAGGGAAGCTGCCGTGTTCAGCGTCTCTCAGGAATCTACGTCGCTCCAGCCAGTTTCACTGCTTCCGCCTTGGCATCTTTCGAAGCCCTGCGATTTCTCGAACCAGCTGGAGTACCAGGGATGCCAGGTTGAGGCGACCATCGTGAAACGTGTGACGGCCCCCCTGATTGGCGCGTGTGTTGTTACGTGTTCGGGTGGAAATCTTTCGGCGCTCCAGCTCACTTCCTTCGGCGATCTCTTTTGTCAGGTATGTTCCCCGCTAAATTTGTTGCGGGGGTTATCTTTTGGGCCCCCTTTCCACTCGAGCATGTCAGATATTGTTTTCCTGGCCATGGCTACTTGCGTGTGCATGATTTCTCAGAGTTGTGACTGGACACAGTGTGCAAGTTGTTGCAGAACTTTGATTTTGAGCCTCTATCAGTGCCTGAATTTTGCAACAGTTGTTATATTAGTATTGAACCCTTTACTGACAGTTATGTAACATTTGAAAGACACTTGTGTTACCATTCACGAGCCAGCAATTTTTATTCGTCTTCTACGAGTACAGTGATAGGCAGTAGGCGAGACGAGCACCGTACTTCAGCTTAACATTTACTGAAATGACATCCAACAAAGAAAGCAGCCATACCATAATCGTGTCAACACGTGCTCAAAAAGGATTTTTCGCATAAATATGAATGAACCAACCCGCCTGCATCGGGGACGATTTTTGCGAGGGGGGCTGATAAGACTGCCAGAGAACTTTGGCAAGTGTACGAGATAAGAAGAAAGTGGGAGGATAAATGCGTAAGCCAATCTTCGGTTATTTACACGAGAAAGAGATATGCTTGTTTGAGCGCTCCTCTCTTCTACCGCCTATCTCTGTCTTTGTCTATTGCGGGCTGTACAGTGCAACCCACTTACAACGATACCACATATAACGATGTACCGCTTAAAACAATCAGTTTCGAGAGATTCTAGACTGGAAATTGTCAGTTTCTAGTCCAGATACAACGATAATCGGCTATAACGATTGAAATTTCGGGTTTTCTCATTATAGTTGTAAGTGGGTTGCACTGTATCACCAATTTTTTAGTATCTCTCCTATCAGAGTCTCTGAAAGTTTACAATCTGGAGGACTGCCTATCTGTCTCAATTGCAAGCTCGGGAATGCCTCCTGTTCTCGGTGGTATTGATGCAGTTAGATGGTCCGAAGCCCACAGACTTCTGCCCCGCTTTATCGATGCACATATTGGGTAGAGTTTGGCACATAGGCTTCAATGAATGACCCATACTTTCTCAATCAGCGCTTAAACTGAAAGGACGCTTTTACTTGGGCAGGGGCAGTCAAGGAAATACGGGTGCTCGGCTAATTCAGGGTACTCTGAAGGACCCCCGAATTCCAGAGTAACCAGTTTGAGAACCTCAGCGTCATTCGTACAATTGTCCGAGGAACGCTTCCGCAAAGTAATCGCGGACGAGAAACTACGTACGAGGCCACTGAGGTCACGGTCGTTGTCTTTTCAGGACTTTGTAGTGGGCGGTGAACACCTTGCCAGCAGGGGCAGTCGCAAGTTCGGCATGGGGAGCGATCTGATCCCGGTCTCGGAAATCCAAGAGTCCGTCCGGTCTTGGACGGAGCTCGCCAAAGTCGTTCCGATCCCTGAGGAGGAGGGCCGTTTCATAAAGTTCAGGAGCATCTCAGATTGCAAAGCGGTTGGTCTCCTTGCTGGCAGTGTATGCCACCCGAAGTATACCTTAAAGGCTGACGACCAGACTCGAGATTCTGCGAGGCAGAAGATCCTCCTCACCATGGCAGAGGAGGAAACTGGCAACGGTGGACAGGGTAGAAGGGGGAGAAGAGGAAGCGAGGGAAAAGTGGAAAGCGCGAACTGGTCATCGGTCTTTACGGCTGGTTCACACATTTGAGTGTAAAGGCTGGTTTACACACTTGTGTCGTCTTACTGCCGAGCTGTTGTGAGCTCTTGGAACACGCCGGTGCCATCTATGAGGTAGAACTGCATTTCACTAGAGCGACGGTCTTTGCAGTATCTGCAAGATGTACTGTCTACGAGAAATGATCCACGGCCTCCCGGTACGTTGCGTGTTCTCTGGTCGTACGAGATCGCAAGAGGTTTTAAGGCACTCGGTCGTGAGCAGTGGCAAGTGGGCTGCCACAGTTTCGGAATGCAGAGCAGTACAGTACTGTTCTGGAAGTGTGCAAAAGTACCTTTCTGCAGTCCAGGGAGGTACTATGCTTCACTTCAATTGCAGGAAGGTACTATCTATCCTGCAGTGGTGAAAATTCTTAAAAAAGTATACAGAGGCGCTTGGGTGTCCTGGTAATATAATGAGAGTAGGGCGCAAGAATTAGCAGAACTGCAAGTCGGAAGGTTGGAGGTAGGCCCCAACCCTCTTAATTCAAATTCGTGGAGAATTTAAGCTAACATGCAGGTCCTGTCCTATGAGTTTTTATGGGAGGAAACTCCCCGGTAATTCAAACTTTGCTTTATTCAAACAAAGATTTGCTCTCCATTGGGCTGAAATTAACGAGGTTCCTCTGTATTAATTGCCATCATGGTGAAAGCTACAGTGCATGGAAGTGCATGTTTACAGTTTCAACGCATCCTGGGAAGTATGCTCCTATCTAACGACATGGAAATGGAATGCTTCGTCATTGTCCAAATGTTCACGCAGATTATTTTTTGTTAAATGCAAAAGTGTTTTGTCACTGGTTTGCCTCAAAATTGGTTCAACAGAATAATAAACACATCTAAACTAATTACTCAAATCATCAAAGTATTTCTTTTCCCCAAAGTTGTTGAAGTTTTGAAAATTGGTCTGCGAGGCTAGGAGCCTCTCAGACCCACCCCACTGTAGAGTGTGTGAAAATTTGAATGTTGGTTTTGGCGTAGCCTTCGTTTGCCGTTTTCTCTCAGTAGCTATTTGGGATTTAGAGATACATAATCAAAAGCATGCCAGAAAGAGTAAAGCCCGGCTAAATCTAGAATGTCTTCAGTTAGGGTAGCTGAAGAACCCTCGGAAGCTCTGCTTTAAAGGTTACAGAGAGCCGGATCCCATGCACACTGAAGTGGAGTGGAAGATCTGGGATTGGGACATTGTTTATGCGCTCGTTCATCTAAGCACTTTGGGAGGGAGGATGGTGAGGCCACCGGAACCGTTCTCGTTTTAGGAGCGGCTCGGGCTACCGTGCGACACCCACGAGACCACGGCAGGCAAGACGCACCCCGAGGAACACGGCCACCACAGGTTTCGGCGCCCAGAGCTCGAAGAACTCGTGCTGAGAGCAAGGGCTGAGGTTTGTCAAATGCGTGTTCTGAGCTCTTAGAGTCTCGTTCAAACTTTTAGAGTGCAGCTCTTAGGCACCCGTTTCCGGCTGGGGCGGCGTCGCCGTCACCGTAATTCCGCGTTGCATTATGGGACGTTTCCCACTTGCGATGTCCCTCGTAACTGCGCGCGTTGCATTATGAGACGTTTCCCATAATGACGTCACACGCGGCGTCACGAAGGCCACTCGTGAAGGTGACGACCTTCACAGTGAAGGTCACAACCTTCATGTGACCTTCAGTCAGTGAAGGTCACGACCTTCATGTGACCGTGAGCGAGAAGGTCACGAACGAGGAGGAGAGAAGGTACGGAGGAGGAGGAGGGGCATACGCTCCTCTTCGTACCGTTCCCTCCTCCTCCTGAAGAGCTGCGCTCTAATTCGGCATTGCGGGAGTTGGAAACGTCTTTCATTTTGAATTATGAAGAACCCTTATTTGCCTCGAATGCCAGCCTGAGAACCCCTCTAGGGGTCCAATTTGGTGACCGCAAAAGTGAGGTCTAAATTTTCCCTCATGGAACGAGCGAAGATGGCATTTGTGGATGGTTCGCCTGCTAGCGCGAGCAAAGAACGCGGTTCGTTCTCTACGCAGTGACATTCCCAGATGGAAATAAAATAAGAGAACACTGTATGTCGTCTAGTGACAGACCAGAAAAAGAGTTGATCGTCTGCTACAGACCCGAGCGCAGCAGCAAAACGAGATCGGACACGGGCTGAAATAACAGAATATTGTATGTCGTCTGCTAACAGACCGGAAAAAAAGTTGATGTCTGTTACGAACCGAGCGCGGCAGCGAAGGAGATTGGACGCAAGCTGAAATTGCGATCGTCCACTGTTTCATGTCGGAAGCCGTCAACAACCCGTGCTCCGTTCACGAATTTTAAGCAGTTCTGCGACCGTGCACATGCTGACGTCAACCAGTTGATTGAAGGAGTACTAAGGACAAGCACTTTGGAGGCAGCGAGACCTCTCTCGCTAGTTGTATATTGGTGAGATGTTCTCTACCCAAAATATTGCCCAATTGTTAACTCAGCAAAGGGCTCAAGAACGTCAAGAATGTCAGACCCTTGGTCTCGGCGCTGGTGAGATTCACCCTCAAATTATTTTCAGAAAAACACATCAAATTTCTCAAATTGTTTTATAAAGTGATAATCTTTTTAATCTATTTCTAAATCTTTCTGATTATGCAAATAGTTTACTTGATTGGTGTCGGGTTGCAATTAACACAAACGTTAAGGGGTAACTGCAAAGAAAAAAAAGTGTTTTTTTAAACAGCCTAATTGGGACAAGCATGTCACGAAACAAATCTTCCGCGAAAAAACAAATTTTTTCTAGCAATATTCACGCCACAGGACGTAATTTAGTCGGAGTCCCAACCTTTCCGCATTTGAAACTCCCGCTCTTTCGACGCCCGCGGAGTGGCTGGTATACGTCACTCCGTGACGTATAGCAGCTACTCTGTGACGTATAATAGCAACTTTGTGGCGCGCGATTCAAAACGGGTGAAATAGCCGCAAACTAAAATCAGTCCTGCGCAATAAATATTGCTGTAAAAAATTTTGTCTTTGGCGGAAAAATTGTTTTGTGACATGCTTGTCCTAACTAGGCTGTTTAAAAATACACTTTTTTTTCTTTGCAGTTACCCTTTAAGGGCAGTTTTATCTCGCTGCTTGCAAGAGTAATTGGGTACAACATGCTGAAACACGCCGTATTTATTTGAACCGACGCACTGTAACAAACGGCAAAGTGTGTATACGTGGTAGACATTGCTAAAATAGTGCTTAAACTAGAAAAACGCCTTTACTTATGGGCAGGAACGGTCGAGACAATTTGGGAGCACG
This sequence comes from Ixodes ricinus, assembly GCA_037355805.1. Taxonomy (NCBI): domain Eukaryota; kingdom Metazoa; phylum Arthropoda; class Arachnida; order Ixodida; family Ixodidae; genus Ixodes; species Ixodes ricinus. The sequence continues at coordinate 136,378 of JAZHYW010014174.1, forward strand.
GGCAGCCCATGAGGGTACTGGTGAGGGTAGCCGGTCATTCGTGGATGACGGTGGTATAATAAGCGAGGACGTCAGTCTCCCAATAAGACTGCCCCGCCCACCCGTAACAGTTTTGCTTGCAGCTTCGTGTCAGCTTATCAAATTTATTATAAGTTAGGCTGTTTGTCATACAAATGTATACTGATGTAATGAGCCTACTTAATTAACAGGGGCATTTGTCAGAACAGGGTTTTACAGTGGCGCTATAGTCAGTGACAGGCTGAGAATTCAGCAGGAGCTCCACGTCCAGAATGCGCTTGTTGCCTTCACCGCACTTTGGCTGCACATGCAACGATTCGTTATTGAAGGCAGGAAGCTCGCGTTGGCAACAGAGCATCCCTGCATTCTTAACTTGTTATCGACTCCTAGCGGGGAAATGTGGACTACTTACTTTTGAAGTTGTTGGACTCTCACATTTGATAGAAATTGAAGCTGAGACTAATAGTTGCCTGTGTTAGGGAGAACAGACTGCAGCTGCTTTGATCATTGCCCTACTTTGAGACAAGGTGTTCACACTACTTCAAAAGGAGCTGACTCCCATCTTTGGCGGCACTGTTCCTTTGGGTTTTAAAAACTAAACAAACAGCACTGCTGACATAAGACGTTCCTGTGTATAAGACGTTGCTTAAGTTGTGTTCTAAATTTGCTTGCCAGCCTACTGAACTGTGTCTACAAGTACAGTGTATATCACGGGACACTTTCGTCATCTTATGCGATCTCCAAACAGGAAATATTCAAAAATATGCGGGGGAATGAACCGTTTTGTTCTATTCGATCAAGAATAGTTCTGTCATCTGCATATTTTCGAATATGAATACAGTGTATGTAGCGCATTTGATCACAGCATCGGTGCTTTCCAAAATAAGGCCGCTCTGACAGCTTCCTCGTTTGTTTTTCTGTAGAAACGGACAATACGTTTCTCGGAATGGAGTCGCGCCCTTGGCGGCGAGAACATAGAAGAGTGTTCCGAGGACGGGAGCGAGGTCGACGACCTTTCCAAACTACTGGGTGCCATCCATTTGACCAGCCTGGACAAGACCGGAATGCGATACCTGGAGAAATGGACGGAGACGGTGGGCTGCGTTTCTCGAGCAGATTATCGTGTGCGTGCTCCGACGGCAAGAGAAAAGAAAGATGTCTCCAGGGGCTCTGTCGGTTTAGATGCTTTGTGCGGGGCCGTACCCAAGAACTTTAGTTGTGGGGAAGGGGGGTTGGGAGTGGCCTACGGCCATCTTGCCATGAAAGACAAATGGAGTGCGCTGCAAGACCCCAAGGTAACGATGGAACATCCTGCTCCTTCCACTGAGCTGTGTTGACCTCGATTTAGCTTTTGCACCGTCTCTTTAGTGTCCATTTTGAATTATCCCCTTCCCCCCCCCCACGCACACTCTTTCCACAAAGAGGTCTTCTTCCCCTCCTTTCTTTTCCTGTTTATTTTATTCCTAGAACGTGGGTTAGGGAGCTAAGCTGCGAGATAGACGTAGGCCTGTAACACTGTTGAACTGACCAAGAGCCTAGTCGTTCCGCCAAAAGAATGACGCAGTTCCTTTTTACTTCCTCTTTAGAGAGAATGTTTTGGTTCTGGGGTGCAAGTTCGCGCAGGGAGAACATGGTCGCGCGGTGTAGAAAGGTGTCACGGAATGTTTCACACCAAGCTCAGCGGGGAGGGGAGAGTCAAAACCCTTGAGCCTCCCCACCTGGGTATGGCCCTGGCTCCGTCGTGCACCTTGTGGCCTTGTAAACGGGTGCGCGAATAACGAGGGTTCCTTGAGTGGCTTTCATTGGTTACCTACTGCTCCTAGAGTGCCTCAGTGTTGCTGGGCTGGCAGCCCTCTCAGAATGAGGACAACTCCGTCGTCTGCTGTGCTAAACCGACATCTTGCCTGCCACTGATATGTAGCCGTTTACGAGCTGTTCACGCAGTTGATTGACCATTACCGCTTGTGAAATGAGGGATAACTTTGGGAACATGTAAATCGTGGTGCTCCGTCACACTATGGATTCGTTTTCGGCGATGCATGTAACGATTATGCGAAAACATTGTAAAGATGACCGTATTTAGGATGCTTGGTTGCATTACCGAGTCGAGGAAGCTTCTTCTTAAATTGGAATAATTTATCCCCATCTCAACAAGGGCTTCATAATTCAGCATTTTCACGGAGCACAAGTTGATCCACCGGTTTCACATGTACGAGGTCACCACATCGCTGCAGGCAAAATGGTGGCGCTTGTCCTTCAAAGGATGTCGCCACTCTAGCAAGGTGCAGCCAGCAGGCAACACTGAGGCACTCTTAACTACCCCAGACGTGTTGCGCCATCTCACTGCGTTTGTCAGAAATGCAAGTGAACCTTCTCCACACTTGCCGAATGGCAAGGCGGCGCCGCTTCAGACACCCCTCTCTTCTTCCACCGTGCTGTGCTCCGTTGTTTGCTGTTTAGCACGAGTTTCAGATTCGGGAGATGGCATTTTATGTTCAGTCTGTCTGTCTGCGTCAAAGAGCAAGACTAAGGGGAAGCTCACACATTCAAAAATGGTTGCTGTTTGTCTGAAACTCAATAGCGAGCGGTGTCAAAAATTAAATCATACAGATTACTGCGGTGTGTGCCACCAAATCACTGAATGCTCGTTGCTAAGTGCTCCATCGAGAAAGATTCCTTTTTTAATGCTGGGGGCGAGAAAAACGAGACTCAAATCATGTGTAGGTGTTTTTTGTACTGTACTAAGGTATGATGACCTTTAAATGATTAATGTCTTCATAAGGCATCTTCACCACCCTTCACAAAGACCTACTCGCACGAGGGCTGGGACCACTCGCAAATAATAAGCTTTGCAGAAAGGTTGGCCCCTGGGGTTCTGCTGTTCAGTGGATAAAGCGTCCCAAGTGGGAATCCTAAGGGTGATGTACTATCTTTTTGGAAGCCTGACCACCTTAGATAAAGAAGTCCTCATTTTGCTATAGATAGGTAATGCCAAATTAAACCTTCACTTCGCTTTTTCTTCTTGTTTGCATTGATTGTGGGACTCTGTGTATGAATATCTTGGATCAGTGTATGGACATATATATATATATATAGATAGATATATCAGAATAGCCTGCCCGAAACATCTGTAAATAATACGAGTACATCTTTGTAGAAAACCTACCCTCGAAATTTGATGTCCTCGTGAATGTCTGCATTGTCATAATTAAGCGTTCTTCCTAATATGTACCCACTCCTGCCTTGGCCAGCCGATGGCTGGTGGTACAAAATAAATAAATTAAATAAATATAAAAGCGTGCAGTGATACTAATAAATATGTCGAGTAAAGGCCGTTTGACGCATTTGCTTCGAATGTAATGGACTGCATTGCAATTACTTGTCGCCACTTCCATTCCGCCTACACACCTAGGCCAAAGGTTTTGCAGTATTATAGGAGAGATCAGATCTGCACTCTTTGTACAGTTATGGCCTCTCGTAACACTTTTAGGCCCACAGTGAAAGAATGATGATATTGGAGCTGTTCAGGGGCTGTCCTAAAGATGACGCCAGGATCTTGTCGTAAGCAGTCACAAGCAGTTGCAACGCCATCGGTCACGCTCACAACCGGCCTTAACCCTTTGGAGTCATGTGCGGGTGACCCCCGACAAAAAAATAATCAGTGTTCTGGTCAAATGTCGGGCTCCCCCCGACAGGCCCATTTCTCCTTTGCGGTCAGGTGTCGGGCACGTCCTCCGATAATTTCAACTTGCGCCATCTGTCATCGGGAATGTAAACTAGACTTTCTTAGTTTTCTTCGCCCTCCGAAGGTGCCGCAAGTGACGCTACATTACTTTGTTTTTTTGCAAACGGGCGGAATGTTGCACGCTTCTTTTACGAGTTCCAACATGGCAGCCCTTACTCCGTCCGCATTTTACGG